>JALIZH010002029.1:0-16858 GCA_030522465.1 Rhipicephalus appendiculatus
CCAACATGTAAATACTGTACATAAAGTATTTTCCGTCTTCCAACTTGTCCTGATGATTGCTCCGAGCACGACACCCGCACGCGTTCGCACCGGCCACGCAACCCCATTCCTAACAGTGGTGGCAGCGGTGGGATCGGCCAGCGTCAGCTACCCTGGTGTGGTGAGTGCCTTAAGTTTACCTCTCGTATTGCCAGACCTAGCTAACGCTCTTTGATAGTAGGTTTTGATGTGGTAACTTTGTTTGGTCAGCCAAGAACTGGATGGTTTGACCACTAAGTTAAAGGAGAGGGTAAGCGAGGCGGAGTGAAGTGTCACGATCGACAAGTTCAAGGTGCAGGACCTCCTTGAAATTTGCGAAGAGTTAGGGATTCGGGTTGGCTCCGCTAAGCGTAAACGACAGATCCTCCCGGTTATGGAGGCAGAGAGGGTGACTGTCGAGGAGGCCCAGGAAGCTCATGAGGATATTCGAGCTAGAAAAATCGCAATTCAGGAGAAAAGGGATAAAGAGAAAGCTGCCGAGAGGCAACGTGAGCTGGAGCTAAGAGAGATGGAACTTAGGCTATCAGCAGCAAGGCGTATTTCCGCTGTAAGGGAGCCGGTAAAGATGGAAGACCTTTTGCAGCCGTTCGAAGTTGGCAGGGACATCGCACTTTTTCTTGTCAATTTTGAGCGAACATGCGAAAAGGTAGGATTCTCCCTCGAAAGTTGGCTGCAGGAATTGCTAACACTTCTGCCCTGCGAGGCCGCCGATGTGGCAGCTAAACTCAGTAGACATGATGCTGAAGAGTATGACAAGGTCAAAGGGGCGCTATTGCGCAAATATAGCTTGTCAACAGAAGGCCGATGCTTTAAGCATGCGCGCATCGCTGGGGAATCGGATCGGCGCACGCATGGGGGAAGAGGGAAGATGAGTAACCGCCACGCGGAGTACCTTAGACATGAGGAGGGGTCAGTTGCTAAGGGTCAGGATACATTGTTCAGCAACTTTGACAGTGTTGGTTCGGCCGACTGCGAAGGCGAAGGAGAAGGGTCCATGTATGACAGTGATAGAGAATCACTAATTGAGGACACTTCTCAGAGCAAGCTGACTAGCTTAGAAAGCGTCACAGATGTCGTCCAGTCACAGGTACCTACTGGCGATGACCGCGAGGATAGCTCAGTTCAGCAGTTTGGAGCTTTGACTCCGCAAGTAGAGAATTCCGTACCTGAGAGCACGAGTGAGGCTCTGAGCAATGCGAGCCGTACAGAGGGCAGAAGACTGCGTCGAAAGCGTGGTAAAATAAAGAGTTCCGTACAAGCGAGTACGATGGATGAGGCTTCTAGCATTGCGAGCCGTCCCGAGGGCAAGAGATCGCGTCGAAAGCGATGTAAAAGAGAGAGTTCCGTACATGCGAGTACGATGTATGAGGCTGCTAGCATTGTGAGCCGTCCCGAGGGCAAGAAATTGCGTCGAAAACGTGGCAAGGCTAAGTCAAAGGAGAAGAGTAGCGTCAAGCGCGCTAATGCGGCGAGAAAGCACTATGACGTCTATCGAGTAGCCAAAGCCAATGAAATGCCTGAGAGCGCGCAAAAACCCTCGAAGAAAAGTCCGAAGCTGAAGCTTCCGATGAGATTAAAGTTAGGTACGACGCGCATCGGGAAGGACAGAGTTTCAGAGAAATCTAGATCGCGAAGTGGCCGCTTTGTCTCATATGTGTCACTGCACAAAGGATGCAGGAATGCCGCGAAGACTCGCGAAATAGTGAGTACGAGCAAAGGTTGTTCCCCTCCCTGGAGGAAGGGTGGTTGTTTGACGAAGAAGGGGTCAGTGAGCATAAGGAACCGTTCACGGGCCGCCTTCTTGCGCAGTGGAGGTCGACAATCGGAGTGCGCGACCAATTGCTCTGTCGGGCGGGTTAACCGCTCCTTCTTTTGTCAGGATCGCAGTTCACGAAAGCCGTGGAATGCGCGACTCCCCCAGAGTTCGTTTGAAAGAGCATGTTTGTGGAAACCCCGCGGTAACCTCCGTTTTGTAATTGATTGACCGCGTATTCAATTTTGAAGTGTTGAGATAATTTCATCTGCTAATGTTTTATGGCGGGTTTGTAATGGAGGACACTTCGAGGTAGTACCGGACAGTTAAATTGTCACGATGACACTTGAGTTTGAGTTTTTTTATCATGTGTATGACTTCTACGTCCAAGTGTGTCGAGAACTGTCACTTTTGTGTTTACTGTAGAACTGTCACTTTTGTGTTGGTTACTGTAGCGTCAGTAATTTTGAGCTATGTAACGTCGAGATTTTAGAGAATAACCTCCTGGCGTTGTGGTTGATAAGTATTTCAACTGCGCTAGCTGTAGCCTGAGTTTTGTTTTGTTTTTGTACTAATTGGAGTGGGCATTTGGGATGAAAGGTAGTTCAACGTTGTTTTATGTCGAGCGCGTAATCTTTAGTTTCCTTTTGATTTCATAGTTAGCAGAACTGTTGTGTTATTGTGTTACGCGCTAAAGAGAGCGCTAAAAGAGGATTAAGCGAAGCCTTTGAGCTTCCGTTGGCTTCCTTGATTGTTTACTTTTTCTGCCTAAGTAGCTATAGTACAATTACAATTCTTATATTCTCTAGAAGTTGTTGTTTTATCAACACCAGAAACTGAGGCCTGTTCTTGGGCTTGTCATCGTCAGGGTTACCAGATGGCGCGAGCCTCAAACCGCCAAATCCGACTCCGAGGTAGCCCAAACATAGCCCAACACGTAACTTTGAAGTAGCCCAAAAATAGCCCAAATCAGCTGTTTCTTCATTTTTTTTGCGCTTACGTAATTACTTTCCGGCAAAAATATCTGCCTATTATTTTATCGGTGCTTTCGCGATTTTTTTTTGTTGTTGTTGTTGTTGCTGGCAAATGTATGCGTCGTATGCGTGAATCCGCTATTCAATCCATAATAATGGAGCGATGACTGCAGGTTTTAGAAAACAAAAAACTGCAATTACAAAGAAATATAAAAGCATATTTACAAAAAGTAGTAGTAGGTAGGGTTGCGAAAGAACTTATAAACGATGACTTGATTAGAGCTTTCACAAAGGAATTAATCTCGCACTGAAAAAGTTTATTCATTCGCTCGAATTCATCGATGATTGGGCTTAGAAAACGAATAAAAAGTACATTTTGCTCATCAGTGTACATTTCGTTGACACTTGAAATATGTGCTAATGACTGAGCAAGCAACCCCCCTTTCGCCATTTTTTATCGTGTTCCTGCAGCAGCGGTTCGCGCTAGAGTGACCTAGAATAGGTGGAGTGTCCAAAGCGCCGGCTCCCGCGTGGGCCTTTTGCGGTGAACTGCCGCGCCGCGCCGCTGCTGCGCCAGACCCGTTAGAGTTCCTGTATATGCTACCTTTAGGTAGCAGAGTTGCGCATCTGTTTTCCAAACGCCGCTAGCAACCATGCACTGCGGAGAAGCTCATGCACAGGCCGCGCCCGGAAAACATGGCCGCGCCGCCGAAAGCAGTTGCCGTCCACCTAGAATCTATCAAGTCACCGTCTTGGACTCTGTAGCTCGTTAGCTACGAACCGGTGCTTTTATTTGCTTTAGATTCATGTCCTTAAGCTTCGACAGCAAAGTATTTACGTCGATTCAGCACCGTTTTCGAAAAATATACTGAAATAATCGATGCTGTAGGCGTAGCGAGTGGAGATATGGACGCTCCCGAAATCTCGAAGGACATGTATTGCGTGTTCGTCAATTGTTTTTTATCCTCCATAGCTGGCGCCACTTGACTTGGCGGCGGCGGCGGCGCATGTTATTTGGCACTACGCGACTATGCTACGCCTTTGCGTTATCGGATAGACTAAAAAACGCTTTTGTACTCTCGTGGCACTGTCCTGAGAGCAGGTGTTTCTTCTTTCATCGCCGGTCGTTGGCACGCCAGGCATGTCGACTGGCGATCGCCGACACGCTTCGTCGATCGGCGGCAGGCTTAAGCAAGTCGCCTGCAAAAACAAAGTGCGGCTTCGCCACATAGCTATGGTTGCTAGCCAGGCAAGATGGCGGACCTATGCGCAACTCTGCTCCCGTAGGGGAGCATATACAGGAACTCTAGGACCCGTGGGCTCTCCGCGCTCGGGGAGCGCGCGGAAAGCGAGGGGCGTCTGCTACGCGCTGTAGTTTTTTGCGCTGGGTTTCCACACGGGGTGCTTGAAGTCTACTTAACTTTAATAATGCTGTGCGGTATGGAGCTTACCCATGTTTAAGCGCTGTATTAGTGCGGGGGGCAACAACAGAATGCAAAAAATCAGGTGTCAAGTGACATCAGCGTGGCCTATAGTTTCAGTGATAGAGCTTGAGAACGTTGGTGCGTGCGTAAAAACGCGCAAAATGAGCAGGGACAAGGAAAGAACGAAAAGAAACGTTTTCACACGGGTAATCGGACAATGGCATCGCGCATGCAAGAATTAGGAGTAAAAAAAGAAGGTAAATTACACGCGCAGTCAGCTGAAGTAATTACGCGCGTTGACCGCTTCGCTCACCACTATATAATAACACCACTGATAATGGCCACTAGTGATTTTCTAGCCATATGTACACCACTTTATTCGACAATTTGTTAGCCTCGACTAGCACTTCATTATGAAGAGGGCACATCGGGAATACCTAAGGGAAACAAAAGAAAGAGTAGAGACGGCCATACGATCGCAATACTGTTGGCTTATTTTCGCATCTGAGGTAGCGTAAAAGGCTCACCGAGCGCAAAGCGTGTGTTAAATTCTGACATTCGAAAGAAAAGCAATTACAAAAGCTTGTGCATCAAAGGCGTATTACACAAAATGATGTACCAGTATCCAGATATATCATGATATTAAATTTACAAATACTCCTATTCTTGCAGTACAAGTTGAATAGCTGCGTGAACAAAAATGCGGTAAAGTGTAATATTTCAACGACTATACAAAATTGTTCAAATATAGGGATGACTTATGTACCTAACTGAAAAAAAATGCAACATCGTTGAACGTCAGTATGAAACATTTCCGCGAGATGCCTGCATTGCCTGAAGCCTTCACCATATGAAATGAAAACAGTTTTAAACAACTCATTGTTAACTTCAGGTATTTTGAAGGTTCTCGATGGTTAGCGTTCGCACGTACGGTTTGACTTTTACAAAAAAATGTATACGAGTAGTTATATGAAATGCAATTGTTCCCGCGGCAATTGAGTGCGCGTCAACAGGGCACCCGGCTACAATTTCCCGCTTTTTTCATGATGAGCTCAATATAGCGTACACCATGCTTTCGTGATGAAGCTCCCTATAGTACTGACACAGCTCAAAATTTTTCCATTAAATTACACAGCATGTCTGTCGTCTCTAATAAATATAAAGAGATGGTCCGATAGGTAAAGGAAGCCATCTTGTGTACGTACCACGGGCGTGTGTAATCAGCTGCTGTGAGCTGAGAATCACGTTTGTTTCCGGGTGATCGCTCGTAACGTGAAGTGAGGCGTACACGATGGTGCACTGTTATCAATTCATTTGCTTTGGTTTGCCTTGTTTTCTTTTTTAAGGCGACGCTGAATGACGTCACGTTGCCTTTGATGCCTCATCTAACACGGAAATAAACCGCCGGCGTGCCGCGTCGTCAACACGAGTGGTGCAAAATTCATCACGTGATGACGTCACCATGACATCAAAGATCTATAAAATTTGTGACGGCAACATGACGTCATTCAGCGTGTGTCACATGATGACGTCATCATCTGACATGGTCACTTTGCATTGCCTCCGTGATCCGTGAGCCGATCACGGAGGCCATGTAAAACCAGGTGATGTGCAGAAACCTTGCAATGCCTTCGATCTTGGGGGCAGTATGAAACCACATTAGGTGCAGGAAGCTTTCGGAGGTAGGCGGGCGAGGACTAAGGCATCGAATGAAAAAAAAAGAAAGAAGACCACAGCTTTCGCCGTCGAGTCGTCTTAGGCGAATGCATAAGGAACCGTGTGAGTTTTATGCTTTTCATGTATTTTACCTATGCGACCAATTCTTCAAATGTATAGGCAAGTCTTACATCTTGAGATCGATATTGCTGATCACCTTGTTTTCATTCCCTGACGGAGACAAATCATCAGACCGCGCATCGTCAGTATTATTTCTGGCCGAAGAAAGTGTGTTTGCGCGCCACACACCATATTATTACCATTAGTCCTTACGCAAACCACAAGCGTGTCAAGTTAGTGATGCCTTGACCGTACCAAGTGAGACGCGAGAGTTGAGTGCGACGTGAATGAGAAGTGAGACATGAGTCAGACATGAATGAGACGTGAGAGTTACGCGAGTTATTTTTTACTTTTGGTACCGCAGTCACGCCGACTGACACATTCCGCTTCGCATGAAAAGGCTTGAGACAGCAAAGCGCGGGAGGCAGACATGTAAAACGAATCGACTGCACGAAATAAAAGAAAGGATATGAAGTGTGCAAACGTGTCAGCATGAGATAGCCGTTTACTACGTGGATATACCCGCTACGTTCTCCTGGTTACCTTTGTGATCTCCAGCTTATTCTTTCCTGCAGCGCGTTTACGTTCGTCATTCCACACGAAACTATAATTAAGCACCTTCACTCACGATGGGTGCGCGCGGAATGTGTCAGACGCGTAAGTGCGGACGATTGCGGTGACAAAGCAGCTGAAAGAAAATATACAAAATCCCCGTTTCACAACCCACAAACGTTTTCTCTGTGTGGTGAGTCGCTGCAGTATTATGTTGCAGTGACACAGTATTAAATCTTGTCCATATTACCGCAACGTTGGCTAATAGCGGCCAAAATATCGGGCGCGTAGCAGACGCTCGCCGCTTTGACGCGGTTTCCACCGCGGAGAAAGCCCACGGATGGATGGATGGATGCTATGAGCGTCCCCTTTATAACGGGGCGGTGACATGTCTGCCACCAGGCTCGAAAAAAAAAACTTTCTTTTTATGTTGGCCTAATGCCTTATCTACATTGATTAAATCTATGTTAATATAGCAAAGAAAAAATATAAATTCACGGTCCATCTCTCTGCCACTTAAGGCAGAATGACCTTATTTTTCCCATTCTTCATTTTTATCCTTTATTTCTACTCTTCTGCCACCAATACTCTAACCGTCTCTTACTTATTTCTATCGCGGACGTGTTCAGCTTTCCATTGTTGTCCCTAAAACCCAAGGCTTCATGTAGACTCGTGCCCACACGTATATCTGGGTGGATATCGCCACATTCAATCAGTACATGTTCCATCGTTTCCTTAGTTCCCCCCACAGCATGTACATTGTTCTTCTTCGTTACAGAATCTCGCTTTATAGCTACGCGTTCTAAGGCAACCCGCCCTTGCTTCAAACAGTAAAGCGCTTCCCCTTGAATTATCATAAAACCTCTCCTTCCTTATTTCGTTTTTTCCCTTTCGGTAGTCACTGAGAGCCGGCTTCTTTTCCATCGCTGTCATCCAATAAGTCCTCTCCGCCTCTCTGACTTTCCGCTTAATGCTCCTTGTTGCCATGTCGCCCACACTGCTAGCCGTATATTTACTGGTGAGCCTCCTAGTTCTTTTTCGCCACTGCGTGTCGACGCTTTTTCTATACAAATACCTGAAAACCTTCCCTGTCCATCTACTCTCCTTCATTTTCCTCAGCCTCTCTTCAAATCTAATTTTGCTCTGAGCTTCCCTCACTTCAAAACCTGTCCATCCCATATCACCCTTTACGGCCTCATTTGTCGTCTTCCCGTGAGCGCCCAACGCGAGGCGTCCCACAGTCCTTTGATTTACATCCATTCCTGATTGCACCTCTGACTTCATGCACACCACTGAGTTCCCAAATGTAAGCCCCGGAACCATCACACCCTTCCACAGCCCTCGAAGCACCTCGTACCTATTGTATCCCCATAACGCTCTGTGCTTCATAATTGCAGCATTCCTCTTTCCCTTTGTTACCGATGCTTTCTCTTGTACCTCCATATATCTATCCCCCCTCATTTACCCACACTCCGAGGTACTTGTATTCGCTTACCCTCGGTATTTCTTGGCCCTGTATTAAGACCGCATGGTCTTCGTGATCATTGAATACCATCAATCCACATTTTGTTGCACTAAAACCTAGTCCTAGAGCCTCGCCCTCCCTTCCGCATATATCTGCCAGCCGCTGTATATCATCTCGACTGTCCGCAAATAAGACAATATCGTCAGCATAAAATAGACCTGGAAGCTTCTGCTCAACCATCGCGCCTGCCTGTTTGTGTGACAGATTAAATCCAATGTTGCTCCCTTCTAGCGCTTTTTCCATCCTCACCATGTACAGCATGAATAACAGCGGGGACAAAGGACATCCCTGTCTCAGCCCCTTGCTAATGTCAACGCTGTCCTTGCTGCTTATTCCTTCCCATTCTACACAAACTGTATTTTCTCGGTATATCTCCCTCAAAAGCTGTATACAGTCGTCACCTATGCCCACTTCCATGTCCGGCACGGCAGCGCCGCGGCGCGGGAGTTCACCGCAAAGGGCCCACGCTTCTCCCATGTATTCGCGCGCCGCTTTGGACACTCCCCCTATTCTAGGTCACTCTAGTTCGCGCTAACCTAAGTTCTGAGAGTCTTTAGATAGGTGCACAATTTCTTAGTACTTTTACAGTGTGGTGCCTCAGGGTTGCATTCTGAGTTGTAACAAATTGTTGGAATATTTAAAGAACGTCTTTCCATTCTTCTCATAACGCGTGAAATGCCAGACGGATTCCCTCCGATTCAGTAAAAACAATAAATGCATTCGCATTCGATGAAACATTGGGCGCGTTAAGCTAAGGAGTTCGAGCGCGCTCGAGTCGACGGAGGGCGCTCTACGACTTCCGGTGTGTGATCCGGTGTGTGATCGACTTCCAGTGTGTGATCACGGAGCGCGCTCTACGCGCTCCAACCTGAGACGGTGCACGAGAGCTCGAGCCTCCTACGGCTTCCGGAAGAATGACGTGTTTCCGCCTTTTTTCGAGTCGCCGTTAAGCTAAGCTCCGAAGGCGTCGCACTCGAGCGCACTCGAGTGTGTTCCTTTGGAGTTCGGAGCGCGCTAACTTAACGCGCCCATTTCGTAGGAACACAGGTGTGCATTCTTCTCAGAGGCTCCTCCACCGCTCTTTTGGATTTTGGTCCGGGACTGAGCAAGGGCCCCCCCCTCCACATATTTCGGATTATCTTTCACTGTGGGGGGGGTGGCGGGGGGAACTTGCTCGGGATTTCGCGGTCGTCGATGAAAGTTTAGAAAAAACGTGAGCCATCAAAACATGGTTTCAAACTGATGACATGTGACGCCCTTTCTTGGACGACGTCTCCAGGTGCAGGAATCGTTCAACACACTGGAACGTTCCAGTGGCAGAACCCCTAAGCGGCATGCGCAAAAGTAAGCCCTTGCGTCCCTGCGGGAAGGGTCGGAGTAAAAGGAACGCAAGAGCATGCATGCGTAAGCCGCCTGGGGTCCCCAGTACGAAAATTCTCTACCATTGTAGCTTCTTGCCTGGTCGATCGCAATGTAGCCCAAAAATAGCCACATAGCCAAAGAGAAAAATTCGACGCCAACTCGAACAAAAAGTAGCCCAATTTGGCTATTAATAGCCCAATCTGGTAACCCTGGTCATCGTGAGATACGCACTTCTCCTCGTTTTATTTAAGGGGGGGGAACGCTAGTCGTCAGGTATGTTTTGTTTCATTCTGGTCTGGCATTCCGAGGGGTGTGCAGAGGGCACTTGCAGCGTTAGGTGTGGTTTGACAATGGTTGTCCTGTCGAGTTCGTCTTATCCACAGGAACCATGAGTCCGTGAAAGCTGCGTGTTCGTGTGGAATGCCTGGAGAGACAGCTATGCTCCTGAGAGCTTCGCCTCGAGACCCATGGACGAGCCTGGTGTCCGGCCGCATCAATTCAGCCGAGCCGCGTGGAGCCGCACGTCCTCCTGATGCATTGTTTGGTGGCGGGGGAGCTGTTGTGCCACGCCCTTGCCAGCCCCGACCACCGACTCCGGTCGTCGTTCTACGCGACTGCAAGTCCACATACCAGAGCGGGAGGAACAATAAAGCCCCGCGCACGTTGTTGTTAGGGTGCCTCGATGCGCTCGCATCGAGGCACTCTAGTTGTTGTTGGGCCGCACCCTTGCCGACGCCTTGCTGATTTCGCCGGGCCGGTCTTACCCCACCCTGTTGCGACAGGCGCTGTCAACAAGCCACCGACTCCCAACAAGGTCACCACAGCGGTCTATCCCCAGTCTCGCGGTCCTTTGTCATCGACCAGGTACTGACCCTTCGAGGCGGAGACGTGGTCACTATTGTGCACCAGCAGCTGGTGCAGGATTGGCGGACTCCTGGCCACCGCGTGGAGAGGAGGATATGGGGGGTGGACCCCAACCACCACATTTAATCCGGCGCATCGAGGAGCGCCGTGCCTGTTCAGCCTGTTCACGAAGACCGCCAACATGTAAATACTGTACATAAAGTATTTTCCGTCTTCCAACTTGTCCTGATGACTGCTCCGAGCACGACACCCGCACGCGTTCGCACCGGCCACGCAACCCCGTTCCTAACAGGGCCCTTTCGAGCACACAAAATTACGAAATAAAACGTTATTTTTATGTAGCATGCAGATTCCTTTTTAGCAAGTACAGATATGCAGAAACACTTCATTTTATTTATCGTTTACTTAATCAACCCAATGGGCCAAAGGCACTACCGAAAACTATGACTTATAGAGGGGAAAAAAATGAAGTACATAAGTCAATCACAAAGAACATGAAAGGCGAGATCAAGTAATCTGACTTGTGACGAACTATAACAATGTAAGCAGCAGTTATTCTAAGCTTGCAGATTTTATTTCACATATTGTGATTTCGAGTTCGTGCATAATTTGCGCTGCCTGATGACCGGAGGTGTCCAGTGCCACTTATACATGTATTTTTTCATTTCCCTTTATTTAGTTGGACACGCGATACGGAAATGGACATTGCAATATTAGCAAGTAACATGCGCCTATGCACGTTTTGAGTGCGTGGATTACGCGTCGCACTTGCGACCAGGAAGTATACCGAAGGCATGCACTTAATGCCAGGGACAGCTTGCGATTCGGCCTACATCAGCTTCAACAGCAACAGCTAACTTAGATCAACCGCAGCAGTAATACCTGTGGATTCCCGGTGCCTCAATGACGCCTGGTCGATCTCCCATCAAGGGTAGTACGCTATCTCGAGGGCGTGAATGTCTAAGCACCCACGCTGAAACGTCGGGTGCGCGGTGACACAGGCTGCCAGGCGCACTAGAGCGCGACTTTGTCGATTTCCCTACAGCACACCGACTACGTCTGTGTCCATCGGGTGGCAACTCCCAGAGAGGCACCTACGCAGATTACGTTATCTACTAGGCATGCGCACGGGGGGGGGGGGGGGGGGGGTCAGAGGGGGCGGCCGCCCCCCTAGTCACCTAAGAGGGGGGGGGCGCAAAGTGAGCGCCCCATACATTGTCATAATTAGGAGGGGGGGCGCTGCGTCTCGTGGGGGGGGGGGGCGCAAAGTCAGCCCGATACATTCACCTAATAGGGAGGGGGGGCGCTGCGTCGAACCTTCCCCCCCCCCCTGAAGGGGAACCCTGCGCACGCCTATGGTTTTCGTCCAGTCACTCGAAAGTGATAAAGAACGGAATAGTGTATTCCGCCCTGAAGTCTGCTTTGGCAAAGTCTTGCGAGCATGGAATGGGGCGTAGTTTCTTAACACGGATCCAGAGGCTTCAACAAGCGGGTTACCCTAACAGTGTGCTATCTAGTTGCAGTGAGAGGCTATCGAGATGGGTAAAGGGTCAGAACCGGTCCAAAAAACGTGACGATAAGCAAGTATACGATAAGGTAACAGTCTTACCTTATGTACACAAGCTGTCCCATGGGTTGAGTAATGTAGGCAAGAGGTACGGGGTTAAGACAGTGTTCTCTGCTCCAAATAAATTTTCGGGAATCTGTCCTCTCGTTAGGAAAAAAATAGAGCACAGTGGCATGTTAAGTGAGGGCTGTGGAACTACCCATGTAAAGTCTACGTATGTGCTGTGTAAGTGCGGAGTCGTCTACCAGATCCCTCTTACTTGTGGGAATTCCGACGTGGGGCAGACAAGCAGATGTTTAAATGTGCGCTTAAAGGAACATGAACAGACGCTGAAAAAAAGAGAATGAAGCAGCGTCATGCATGCACTGCATATAGGTTGAAGACTGCAACTGAAGATAACTTTTACATGCATATATAGCTTAATATTTGTGCTCGAGAAAGCCTTGGAGAAAAAAAACTTAACAGCTGTCCGCACGGAGAGGCACAGTTGATGGCCCCAGAAAAACGCACCTTGTTGGAGTCGGCTACATAAATTGGCGAGCTTCTTCGAGTCGTCTGAACTTTGACTATACGAAGCCTCATACACTTGTGATATATATGTATATATATATTGTGGGGTTCGGGCCATCTGGCAAAAGACGGGAGGCAGCCGGTGATGACGAATCTCAGAAAATTAACATTTATTAGCAGCAAGAACTCGAAATCGTTAAGCGCGAGGGTAGAATGACTGTGCTCACAGCTAGCACTCCTGTCATCCTATGCCTCGCCGGGCACACACCACACGTACGTATACGTTCGCTCCGCGCTTGTCCGTCGCCTAGTGCCGCCGCAGCGTGTCCCCTGCCGCTTTTGTAACCGGCATGTGGGACGCGCAGTTCCCACTATATATGTATATCTATATATATATATACCTCCCGACTTGTTATCGCGAATTAGGCGCTACAAGTTTAGGGCAGTGATTTCGTAAATTAGGTTGATGGAGCTCGAGCAGCGAACAGAAATTAAGTGATCGGTCAGTGATAAGCCAGAGAGAAGCACCTACATGCACTCGTGTGAGCCTTAATGCGAAATGTATGACGCTATTTCTGCTACAAAACACGTTCATTTACATGGCAGAGATAACGCAAGTAAAAACTTCCCCATCTCCCGCTAAAGGGAACCATGTGTGGATGCGAAGCAGCGCGGGAGAAACGTCGCCGTTCCCGTTTCGCAGCCCAGGCGCTCATCGCGGCGCTGCACAGGAGAGAGGATGAGGCGCGCGCGCTCTGTCATTTTCATACCGCGGAACTACCGGGGCGCCCCCAGCGGAGTATGCAGCTGTCGCACCACCTGTCGTGCGCGCCGCTCTGTAGAGTAATGGATTCCTAGAGGAGAGAACGGGGGAGACCGTAGGAGAGGAGAGAGAGGGGGGAGGGGCACGCATGCGCTCTGGGGGTGTGGGACGCGGGAGCCGCTCCGTAGAGTATTCCTAGAGGAGAGAGGGGGAGAGGACGCGCATGCGCTGTGGGGATGTGGGACGCGGGAAGGCGGGACGGACTGAGCCTCTTCCAAACACATGCAAGCAAGATCAAGGAATCCCAGGCAGCACACAACGTCGGGCCGATATTGGTTTTAAGGCGGCTGTGGGCGGCCCAACCACGGTCCGTCGTTGCCGGCATGGAGCCAATATGGGCGGAGCCGTTGACTTTCGCCGGCAATATTGGGCCGATTTTGCCGTCCTTCAGCCCATGTTGGGCTTTTACCGGCAACATTGGGCCGAGTTTGCCGGCCTCCCGCCGTACTTCCGCCTTTATCGGCTTAGCCGATGGCTTTCACCGGCAACATTGGGCCGAGTTTGCCGGCGTTCCGCCGTACTTCCACCGATATCGGCTTAGCCGATGGCTTTCACCGGCAACATTGGGCCGAGTTTGCCGGCGTTCCGCCGTACTTCCACCGATATCGGCTTAGCCGATGGCTTTCACCCCGGCAACATTGGGCCGAGTTTGCCGGCGTTCCGCCGTACTTCCACCGATATCGGCTTAGCCGATGGCTTTCCCCGGCAACATTGGGCCGAGTTTGCCGCCGCTCCGCCACACTTCCGCCGATATCGCCGTAGCCGATGGCTTTCCACGGCAACATTGGGCCGAGTTTGCCGCCGTTCCGCCGCACTTCCGCCGATATCACCGTAGCCGATGGCTTTCACCGGCAACATTTGGCCGGGCTTGCCGTCATTCTGCCTTGTATCAGCTGCTTCAACTGCTATCGGCAGCTGAAGGCTTTCACAGGCAGAATTGGGCCTTTTTACCCGTGTTGTTGCCGCTCTTAAGGCAATGCTGGCTGAGTCAATTATTGGTTAGCTTTCATCGGCGAAGCTGGAATACTTTCTTGTTTTCCTTCAGACAGTCATATATTGCCCTGCTGAGAACGTCCTCCTGCGTCGTGGCGCTACAGAAGTCGTCGTAACCGACACAGCTACGTATTTTACGGTGTAAATAACACAAACCATCTTGACATACAAGTCACCGACGGACAACCGCAACTATCACCCGCAGACGAATGGTCTCACCGAGCGGCTAAATAAAACCGTCGCTGACATGCTGGCAGTCTACTGTACGTCGACGTCGAACACAAGCTTGTAATGCCATAGAGCATTAAGCGCTTGAATATTACTCGCCTAAGCTGCAGAAAGCTGCTACATGGATTGGTGTACTAGCAAAAATAAGAAAGTGCATGCATGCATTGTATCGTGCTTAAACCGCATCTACTATTCGGGGCGCGAAGTAACGCCGAGTAAATAGCTTGCATTCCTCTTGTTAGTTTCTGCAAGGAGATTAACTAACAGTTATCACTAGCACTGTGGCTTTTCTACCCAAAAAGCGGCCTTCAGACTGACTCACATTAGATGGCCATTTCGTTGACGAGCTGTTCAACGCTATAAAAACTGAACTTACATTCAAAGTACTTCTCTTTCATAAATGTTTTTGCCATTGGTCGGTAGACCTCACTGATATATCCAGCATCAGGATTCGCCCAATCATTCCAGCAGGAATACATTTAGCGGAAGAAGTTTGATGTGAATACTAATTCTGTGCATAAACCGGGCCTTACATCATATTTCTAGCGCTGTATCCTTTACATCCTTTCAGCCACTGACCGCATGGTGCGAGTGCTTATAAACTGCACGAATAGTTTTCTGTCTGTGGGTGTGCACATATTTACACACGCGCATGTTGTGGTCAATCGTAAGAAACGCATTTGCTTCAGTGATGTCACATAATTTTGCCTCGTGGAAGTAGTAAAATGCTCAACAAGGAGTGTTGCTGAGCTAGTTGTTCATTATACTTGAGAAAAATAGGTATGGCGCAAGAAAGACCGGGAAGAAGTGTCGATACGTTTTTTTCGGTAAAAACCTTCCAAACCAACTAGCCCACCAAGACCAACAATCATTAACGAACATACAAACACGTGTTTGACACGTGTTTGACAGTTCGTGTTTTCACTTTATCGCCGTCTTTTTGTCCCAAACCTATCATTTTGAAGTAAAAATCTCGTTTGCTTCCCACGTGCTTTTAGAAACAGTCGCATTTAATGTTACTATAATTGCACTGGAAATACGATAAAAAATGCGGTTGCAACGTGGTGTGCGGAAAGTTTTCACGTAGCGACGCGTTGTAACAAGCGATGCACTGAAAATTCCACGTAGCCCACAGACGACATGCTGTGGAGGGGGGGGGAGGGAGGGGACACGGGGGGAGTGGGGGGGGGGGGCGTACACTATTGTCGGAGGCTGAGCCGGGCTCCTAAGAAGGGAGAATCAGTTTTTTTTTTCGTCTTCTTCAACCTCTAACCCCCCCCCCCCCGCTTTTACTCCTGTCGTTCGGCGTTATTGTCGCGAAACTTGCTTGACCAGGCAGGGAAGGGTAGCTTGACCAGGCAGGGAAGGGTAGCCAGCTCGATGGAAGGATAAGTTGAGCGAGAGCAGGCTTTTTCGTTCCGGCCAGCAGAATTCCTCAAAAAGTGTCGGTGTGTGGACATGTGCGGAGGAAAGTCAAAAACGTGTGCGAGACGGATATGCGGCAAGATTCCAGCACTGTTTTCGGCAGATATCACCGCAGCGAGCAACCAGTGGCTACGTGCTTCCATATTGGACTCGCTCGCTTTATTTAAGGACACGTCTTGACTGCTCTTACGTCTGTCCAGTCAGATTTTTGTTCTCTTTATCGTGCGTTCGCTATTGACCGTGCCTTTTATTCGCTCGTGTTCTTACCGACCCAAGAGCCACACGTGAAAGGTATTCATGCACGCTTCTTTTCCGTTACATTCTTACCTTGAGATAAGCAATGCGTGCTTGCGTGTCTACCTTGTTTAGATGTACAGTATACGGAACCTTGCGGCACCACTCGCAACGTTTTTCAGGTCGCGTGCTGTAGTTTATTCATGTTTGTGTCCCATAAGTTATGCCTGAAAGAATTGTGATTTCCGCTTAAAGGATAGGGGTAATTTAATTTCCAGTCATGTGTTACTATGGGCTCACGTTTGCGAACCCACCCAACCTTACTTTTCGGTGAATTTGATAAACATGGGGGGGGGGGGGGCTCGTCTGTTAGTTACTAGCCCACGCGTATACATGCTCTTCCAGTCTGTTTGCCACCCTTAATCTCCCTTTCTCGCCGGGCCGCCTAACATGATCTTTGTTTTCTTCGGGTACATCTTTAATCCGGCTTCTTTCATTTACATCACCAGTATTTTTTTTTGTTTCATGATTCGTCACCGTCATTGCCGAAAAGCGCGATATCGTCCACAAAACACAAGTAGCTATGATATTCTTCATTAATTCTTAACCATATTTTTTCCCGTTCTATGTTTTTAAATATTTATTCTGAATGTGCCGTGAATAACATTGAAATGATTGTAACTCTTCGCCTGACCCCACTCTCGATTCTCAATATTTTCGTGTTTTTCATGAGTAATACGGTGGCTGTGGGATCGTTTTAGATGTTGGCTACGGTATCTATAGATGTTTAGGTGTTCCTTTATGGCATC
>JALIZH010002035.1:0-11914 GCA_030522465.1 Rhipicephalus appendiculatus
GATATCAATATATTTGAAGTGACAATGCTCTAAGAAAATTATAAGAAGAAAATCACATTTTTAATTTAGCTCACATACAATCGCTTTCTGTTTCGAGGCAAAAATTTGCTACCCGAAAGTAAGGATACTAAGAAATGGCACAACCAAAGCAGATCCGCAACATTTTCGTCGTATTTGGTAGAAAGAAGCTTGTCGCAAAGATAGAGTGTACCTTGGTTTTGCCTTCGCAAATAAAGCACCAGTGTCCTAATCAAGAATCAACGAATGTTTCGACGAGAGTAAGGTTACGTCCTACTCAAAAAACAAGTGTAGAACGCGGCAAGTGTCAAGCGCGTAACATAAAAATGGTTAGCCGCGACAAGGTTTGTAGAATTTACAGAAAAAAAAATAACTTATTACAATTACACTTACCTAAGTCGGCAGTGCTAATATAACAGTTGTCAGTTCTTGCGCAGCTGCAGTTGCTATTGAATTGCTAACGAGTTATTGATTGCATTTGTGTTTTTTCTCCACAGTTACATAACTTTTTTTTCTCAATCAAATATTTCGATTTTTTAACATGTATGAGAATAATCAGCGTGGATAGGTGAAATGAATTCTAGATGCTTAATCGCTAGAATGCTGATTAGCTTCTAGTGACAGCTATAATAATCTAGCTATCGCGTATGGCTACACAACGAAAACCAACTGCTGGAGTGGAGGGCTATGCATGATCACTTTATCATAGAAAAGCATCGGGAGTAAGTGACGCCCTCTGTCGAACGCTTAGCTTGCGTGCTATGTAGGGTTGACACTAAACACCACGCGGACGCCCTCATGAACATTTGGATAATTAATTTCGAAACCAGAGATGCTTTTTACGGAAAAAATGTTATTTTTGCCAAAAACACAGCAAATAATTGTTTATAGACTCAGTGTTTCCATAGTAGTTACAGTAAGCCGAATAGCGCACAATCGTCCCCATGTGGTATCCCCAAACTGGATGCTATTGCGAAAGACATGCAATCAATGAGGGCGAACTATATGACGTATGTTATGGCAGTGGGCTGATAGCATAACTATGGGGAGTATACTTGAATGATCCCTCCACTCAGACATCGCATGTTCGCAGCATATATTCTAACTGCATACAAAAAAGCTTACCAAACTTTAAAAAAATAATTTCGTCCGGGTTTTAGGTAAACTGGCGCCAACGGCGGAAATTGTGCGCAATGACGAAGGTTCTAGTTCTTTCTGATAAGTTCGTTGTCGTTTAATTATAATTCTTTTCACATGAGGTGGCAGTTTAGGATTAATGATCTCGTCCGCAAGTAATTTCCCACTGCTTCCTTTTTTTAGTTAAATACATTCATTCTTTGTGGCTAAGACGTACAGTCGCGCTCAATATTAGTTGCAACACACTGGATGAGGTTAAAGTGATCCCTAGCCTCAACCATGACACAGACTAACATTAAATTGGTTCTCAGGCAAAACGTCATCCTTTTTTTTTCTTTTTTTTACAATGTATTGAGCGCTTTTGTCGCATTGTCATAGACTGACGGAAGGATCACACATTATTCGCTTGAAAAAAAAAGAAAGCTTTTGTCCCACCAAATAACCGGATCTTTGTTGCATCACTGTCATGCCGATAATCAATCGAAGAAAGCTGCGTGCTGAACTGCTACCTTTTTATACTGTTATTGGACTAAGAACAAACGCGCTGAAGCACTGCCAGCCACGTAAGTTTCCTGAATAAGCTTATCAACTATTCTACGTCCATTTCATGGTGAATTGAATAATAAAAAATAGGGATGCGTATTCGCGGTTATTTGAGCTCATCGCCCAAGAATATGGCATTTCTTTCTTTTCTCATTTTTTTTTGTGCGAAGTAGGCGGGACACAAGCTCAACATTTACAAATAAAAATACAAGAAACGTGACATAGTGTGAAAACGCAGACACCCTCGCCAAGCGCGAACATCCCTTTCAATGGCAGATTGCGTTTCTCTCACAAGTAATAATAACGTTCGGCGAGCTTCGTGCATCCATTCGGCAATGGATGACATATATATTACGAGTAGGCTGCAGTCAGCGGGTTTTATTTGCCGACAATCGGCTCACACCGCTCACAAAAAAGCGCCGCTCCGTACATTTGTATGCGCGCCGCCGGCCGCCTATCCACACTAGCGCGGTGACGGTGCTGCCGCCTGTAGCCCGATCTCGGGGCGAATACGGGGTGGCCAGTGAACGGTTGTGCAGCGCGAGCAGTCGGTTTTTTTCAACCAAGAAACTCGCCAGCCGACGCTGCCTGCGTCGGCGTCGCGAGGCGAGAGAGGGGGAGCGTAGGAGAGGAGAGAGACATTGCATAAGACACTCCACAATTCTCAGTGTGGCCTTAATCTGGAAGATGTACGCGATCCTCAATAGAGTGTGCTGTAAGGTACAGGAAAGTGTTCCCATAATTAATCAAAAGAAGTTTACCAGTAACGCTTGCTGGTTCTCCATAACTCTCTCCCAAAAATATATTTGAAAAGTCAATCGGCTTCCTGCATTCATAAGACTGAATGTTTTACTGAAGACTCTAGCTCGACTTGTTTTACTGCAGACTTCAAAAAAATCACAGCATAATCGCGGAGTGAATGATGATGAGTGGGCGAAGCTCCGGAGGTACATCATCAAAGACGTGATGGTGGTTGGTTGCATGTGGTCCAACGATATGCATGTGAGACCATATCGCGATGCCATGTGTTGTATGGCATCGCGATCGTCATCGTCATCATCGTCATCGTTATGACGCATAGTGGGTACATTCCATGTGGTGTGCCTTGATGGCAGCGTCATCGTCATCACACAGGGAGATACTGCTGGTTACGCAGGTGGCTACTACGTACTACAAACAAGGGACGCACGACCCACGGCATAAGGAGCTTCGCCCCTAAAGACAGAGAAAAGTAATAGTGAGAAGCTGTTTGCTACGCATTTCATTCTAACCTTTCCACTAACTGTGCAACCCCTATATTTGACTGGTCAAGTTTTTGTAACACGTCTTGACACACAGCAAAGCAAGGTACGGTGGGTAGTGTGCGCTGTTGATTGTTTATCGAGGATGCTCTTACAACAAAATATTTCAATTCATTCTGAAGGCTCGCTCTGCCTAAAAAATAAAAAACTGGCTCTAGACGTGAGAAGGCAGATATGCTTTACATGTGGGGCACTTCAGAGAGGAGAATTCTGGTTTTTTACTGTGCAATTGAATCGAAAGCTATGCTAATGACAAAACAGAGCATAGCTCTTGTTAGTTTTTTAGTCTCTTCTGGTCAACCTCTGAACATGTACTTAAAATCTGCCTCTAAGCCCTAGAGCCTGCCTAGAAGCCATGTGCCGCCCTGCTTCGGCTAGTAAAAAAATGAGTATGCTCAGCCAAATTTTTACGTGTATTACTACCTGAAATAACCTTAAATGTTCCCTTGCCAGCACTCACTACATGAGCAATGAGTGTGAGTATTCAAGTCTACATGAGTATAAATTTTCCCAATAAATTTAACAAACATAACCAGGTAAATGCTGGCCAAACTTTTTACTGTTCACCTGTTATAAGAGCATTTTCTTACTTGACATTAGCGGGTTCAACCAACCGGCGCCTTCAACCTCGTGATTTTAAAAAATCAGAGCATGGATGGAGTGTTTTACCTTTCAAATTGACTTTAGAAAAAGTCTTCTGTAAGCGAAATAGTCAAAAATGTCCTTCGTCATAGTTTGCGAAAACGTGCTCTTAGGTTTTCTGCTGCAGGTACCAGGCATAATTTAGAACAGCCTCTGGAGAACAAACATTTCTGTCTGAAACTGGTGAATAGTGTCGCAACTATGGGACACGCAAATAAAGTCAAACAACGTATAAGAATGGGCCAGAGAGTTTTATTATAATTTGCTGTACACTTCTCTTCATTGTAAAGATCGTGCAGTGAAACTCTACCCGTTTAGCCGGCAATCCTTCTCAGCAAAGTTCATTTCGTGGCAGCATTGTCTCGCCTAGGGGCACTCGACTGTAAAATCAATAAAGTGCAGGTGAAGATTCTGCGCATTCTACCAGTGCGGTTCAGTGCGCTTGATATAAGACATACCATGCAAATGTGCTCTAATTAGTGGTACTTTGAAGGTTTTCATAGCACCCATGATGTCGTCGATTAGAAAAAGATGCTGCATTGCAGAATTAAGTATTGCGTATGACATTTCATCTCACAATTCTAACAAGAACAAGTACCAGCAAATATTCTGCGAAGCCTTCAGTTGAGCTGAATCATTTATCACAGAGACACTGGTGCTCATAGCTCGATAGTCATTCAAGTGCCATCTTGAGCACCATGTACAATGTAAATTACGTCAGCGACTCAGTACATGATTGCAGTAAAACCAATAACTGGGCAAGTTGATATGTATCCATATTTAAACTTTTTTAGCGCGCACAAAAGACAAGGACAATGTGTCTATCTTCTGTGTGTCTATCTTCCTTGTCCTTGTCTTTTGTGCGCGATAAAAAAGTTTAAATATGGGTCAGTATATGATACTGAGCTGACCAGCTGTTGAGT
The DNA here is from genome assembly GCA_030522465.1 of Rhipicephalus appendiculatus. Taxonomy (NCBI): domain Eukaryota; kingdom Metazoa; phylum Arthropoda; class Arachnida; order Ixodida; family Ixodidae; genus Rhipicephalus; species Rhipicephalus appendiculatus. The sequence continues at coordinate 4,565 of JALIZH010002035.1, forward strand.
ATATCCGAACTCAGTTCAGATAACTGGCATAATTTCGGTTTAATGTCTATTTCGAAAACACTTTTTTAACACTACGATTTATTGTCCTGGAGCTCTTAGACCCATGGACTGAAGTATTTATTGTGATTCTGCACAGGAATGTGCATACAAATAGGAAATGTATACCAAGTATTATTTTGCCAAAGAAAAACATGTAACGCAGCTGTTAGCTTTTTATTGCGATATCAATTATATGGCCACTCTCGGTTGTTGTTTTTTTTTCGTCGGTGGCAGCGTCACTATTGCCGTCAAGTCCCGTACATAAATACGTTTGTATATTAATGTAAATACCACAAAAATATTGCAGAGAAATTTTCTTGACGCGCGGAATCGAACGTATGACCTCTCACTTCGCAGCGCGCGGCGTTAGACGCTCGGTTACGAAACAACAAGGGCTCCAGCGTACAAACAGCTTGCTATTTATATACATCATTTACCGCTGGCGGTACGCCAATTTCGGTGACATTTCAGCGTGTTCTCTGCATTGCCAGTGAGGTGCGCAAGGGCACGCTTCAAAAGTCGGCGCCCCACGCGTTGCGATGCGTGTACTTTGCCCTACAAAGCCAGGTCGCCCGTGCGCGCGCGCGCGCGATAGGGGTGGTTTGTACGTCTTGTGCTTTCACCGAAAGAACACACTGAAGTTACATAGCGCACGAAGGTCACTTCGCTCACTGTTTACTAAAGACCCCGTTTCCGAAAGAAGCGCGCTGTTCAAACACAGAGAAGTAACTGTGACACTTGCTAGTTCGCGCTTGTCCTGCGTATACCTGTGCGGACATTTCATGCGTCCTGTGTGTTTGATCAGCGCGTTAAGTGTCCAGCTGTGAACGTTGTTATTTTGCGCTCGTCCTGAGTGTGTTCTTTCCGTTCGTCCTTTGTGCTGGGGAGCACGCTGTACGTTTCGATCTGCTTGCCTTTCTTCACGTGGCATTCAGATTTTTTGATATCGCATTCATTGCTTCGCCCTTGCGGCAGAATTATGACATTTTTTATTGTTACTTCAGCTTTGTAGTCTTCCGCCTTTGGTGTCAGCATTGAAAGCACTATTGAGCTTCTTATGTAAAACTGGTTATGAGGCAGAATTTAAGTGGTAATGCACTATTCCTTTTCTATTTTTCTATTATGAAAAGTTTTGTTCTATTAACTTTTATTTCCCTTACCATCTTCCCTTGCACAGGGTAGCCATTCGGCTAAAAGTTCGCTAACCAAAGTTTGCTTTTTTTGTGTTTGAGTTTAGACGAGAAAGAAGCGGTCGACCTTTAGGCATCATATGCATAGCATACGCTTCGGGGGGAAGAAATTTGAATTAAACATCTTCCAAGCTTCCCTCCGCTCGTGTTATTCTAGTGTTTCCGAACTCGTATCAGCAGCATATTTTAAAACTTCCACCATTCAATGTACCCAAGAATTTTATTGGCGCCTATACCACTTTCCATTGACGCGAAGCGTTCTATTTGCATGAAGCGTACATTTGTGTTCGTTGTCCTTTCTTTCACTGATCCATACAAATTATCATATGTTTTTCGGAAGTAGTCTACGAATTTGCGAATAAAATGAATTTTGCAAGCTGTAGTTAAAGTTCATGGGACCTGTTTTAAAATTTTGCCATTTACGTCACGCCGTCCTATAGATTCTTGTTTTTCTAAGAGAACATTTACGCTCACGTCTTTTTTTTTTCCATATAACCTTGAATGCTCACCTTTAAACGTGCGTCAGTAGCGAAGGAAAGGTTTTTGTAAACCTCCTTGCAAGAAACAAATAATCCTATGATTCATTTTGCTTTTAGAAGGTGGATAACAAGCGAAACAGCTTGGCACATAGCACAGAGGTGACTCATAAAATTTGATGGAAGGCACAGGCACGTTTTGTTACTTTGAGCGGTGGCAGTGGTTATCGCCAGGAAAATAAAAAAAACATGCACACGCACACGCACGCGCACAAACGAACGTGGCATTACTTTCCATGTAAAGTGTTTTTCATTATCTTTCGTATGGTCTCAAGAACACACTGTCACGTACGTCCACAAGCGTCCTTCTTGCTGTTTTAACATTATAGTGTTAAAAAGCACGCTTCACAGAAATGCGTGTGTCTGCGTCGGCGGCGGCGTCGTTAGTTGTGAGCGAAAAGTACCTTGTCCATGACTGAACATTTGGGGTAGTTGGAAATAAAGAATCATAATGAAATATTCGGTTCGAGTTGGAATCGAACCTTGGCCTTCTTCGTGGCATGCTGGTTTCCTAACGCTAAGCCACGCCAGTGCTTGAAACTGGCTCGTCAAAAAAAATCAACCTAAGAACGTAATGTCGTGAGTGGAGTCTCCTTAACACATGTAATATTGCATGGTACTATCGTAGAATTGTACCAGATGTCAAAACATGTGAATTGAGAACGAGTGTGTGGTTTGAAACTGCCACTCACTGCTAAGTGTGCAGCTGCGTAAGTCCGCGTGGCACCTTACGTACGCGTAGTTCGTACTTCGCCAATGAGCAAAGGGAAGAATTATGGCATATCGGGCAGTTCGCAACTGTACTTGCTGCAGGTATTCTCAAAAACTTTGAAACGGTGAATGTTACGCGCAGAAACGTTCCTTTCGTTGGGAATGGTTGAAGGGGATGCTCACGGGGCCCGTATACACTGTCGCGTTCTACATTTTAACGCGAAGCTCAAGCGTCCTCCAAGTTTGGCAAGTTTACTTTAGTCAGGTAGGTAAATACTGTATTGGTACCTTCTGATATACAGGGTGTCCCAAATGTCACGCAGCAAGATTTAAAAAAAAAGAGAGAAAGATGTTACACGAAGTTAACAATGTACACACTGTTCCCAGTTGACTGAAATATCCACCACTAACTTTTGTTAATTAGGTTTGATTAATTAGTCATAATTTTATTTGTAACTTGTTCTAATAACGTCAAAGTGTACGGTTTTCGACAATGTACTAATTGCCCGCTCTTTTTGTCCGGCTGATAAAGCCCATGAAATCTGAAAAGTGACACGTGTCTAGACTGTTATGGGCATGAGAAAGTTGCGCCCTCTAAGAGGCTCGCTGTGATGCAGGCACTATCACGGAGAAAATCCAGAACGAAAAAAATGTCAACCGCCCTAACTGCCTCTCTCCGGCCGAATAAATACGGCGCTTCGCTCTTACAGAGTCAGGCCGCACTGAGTACAGTGCACCAACCGAGTCTGCTGTGAGATATGGATAGTGATAGTGACGTCAAATCGAGCGGAAGGAATCCCTGCGAAATTTCGACGCATGTTGTTGGCGTCTGACCTGTACCCTTGCCCTATGTGCGAAACGCTGTCTCTGGCAATAGACAATATGCAAAGCGTTTGCTTGAAGTAAGCATATTTGAGGCCTATGCTTTGTTTTGCGGGTGGGAGCGGAGTCACGCGTTAAATTTCATATATTGCGGGCTTTCTTTACCAGCCAGAAAAAATGAGCACGCAATTAGTACGTTGTTAAAAATGCCACAGTGTGATGTAATATCAGGATACCTGCATATGCCTCATTCACATTTGGTAATTACGTGAATACTTGTCGATTTACAAATGTAATTATGAGTAATTAATTAAACCAAATTAACGAAAAAATAGTGCTGGGTACTACGGTCTACTGGGAACAATATTTACTAGGTTTTGGTTCGCGTAACGTCGTTCCTGTTTTTTTTTTTTAATCATACTGCATGATATCTGGGACACCATATATATTCTACAGACTCAGTGGGCCGCGTCTCTTGATGGCAGCTAGGTTGCGATTGGGGCGATGCAGAGTAGTACATGCCCTTGCGCATCAACGTAAAGTGATAAAGCGGAGCAGAAAGAATACTTCCACAAGGTAGCCGTCTTCGTAAAATCACGCGAAAATACAGAAAGGGCTGGTAGAGGCCCGTCTACTGTGCGATGTCAGTGCACGCTAAAGAACACCAGATGGCCATAATTTCCGAAGCCCTTCCTCTAGGCGTCTCTCATAATCATATCGTGGTTTTGGGACGTAAAGCCCCAGATATAATTTTACAGAAAGGGCAATCAGTCAAGCTCATTCTATCACGTAATATGAGGATAACTACGTAAGCTTTCCTCCGATTTCTTTTTCGCGCAGAGAAATTGCGTTGATAGACGAGCATGTAAACGTTTTCAGGCTTTTATGCTTTAGTGTGACTACCCACAAGTCCTCATGTCCATTTTTTTAAATGCGAATGCATTTCATAGTCGGGCTATGTCAGGCATCCGGCGTTGGCGTTGTGCGGCGTTGGCGTTGTCCGCGGAGGAGGAGGAGGAGGATAGGTTGAGGAGGTGTGCGCGCCGGCAGGTGTTAGATGTGAAGCATCTTATGGCGAAGCTTAATCCGGTGGTGGTGGTGTGCGGCGTGACCACCCTTACTGCGCATGCGCAAACCCTTTCAAAAAAAAAAATAAAGGTAAAAAACCTCCTCTCTCCCTCCTCTAGGCATCCCTCCCCGCGGCAACCACACCCTCACTGCGCATGCGCCTCCCCTCCTCTCTCCCCTGCTACGCTCCCCCCTCTCTCCTCTAGGCATCCCTGCCCGCGCCGTCCACACTCCCACTGCGCATGCGCGTCCCACCTCTCTTCTCCTCTCCTGCGCTCCCCCTCTCTTCTCTAGGCATATCTGCCCGCAGCGTCCACACATTCCCACTGCGCATGCGCGCCCCCCTCTCTCTCCTCTCCTGCGCTCCCCCCCTCTCCTTCTCTCGCCTCGCGACGCCGACACAGGCAGCGTCTGCTAGCGAGTTTCTTGGTTGAAAAAAAACCGACTGCTCGCGCTGCACAACCGTTCACTGGCCACCCCGTATATATGGCAATGAATCTTGACCTCCAAGGTGGTGCCGGTGGGACATTTCTCCTGTGCGTTGTTGAACAATGAAAATTCGCAGCGTGCGCGTTGACTAAAAGCGGACTGCGGCGGAGCTCGGCGGAGCTATATATGAAAAAAATTAAAAAAAAATAAATAAAAAAAATAAAAAAAACAAGAAAAAGCAAAAAAGGCGCTGAGCCGTGCTCCCGACCGGGCTGCAGAAATTAGGCGCCTTTTCCTTCATCGAACCACAACCACCATATATAAATGGAGGGAAGCGGGCGCGAAATGCATTCGCATTTCCTCACGATTCCCTTCGGGGAGGTGGGGGCATTTTTTCCATTTCAATGTGACCACGTGTGGTGCGCTTTTACAATATTCAGCATGAAATTCGTCATTCTTTTTCATCTTTTGTTAATGACTTGCTGGGAATGGTTCATGTTGTTGTTTTCCTTGGTGCATTACATTAACCACAGTTACAATGCGCCACTTTTTTGCAGAGTCTCAGCAGCAGAAAAAAAAAATTGAAATATTTGCAAATCCTACCAGACCTTCAAGCAACTGCGCGAAAGAGAGTAGCTAGCATCCCCTAAAAGCGCGGTATCTTACACGAGACGAACATGACAGGTGAAACGGTGAGCATTTCAGCCGTATTTTCAGCACCGTAGAAGTGGTCTGTGTTTTCCGATAGGACCAGCCCGCTTAACAGGGTTCTGATTTCTTGGAGAGCTAATCACAGAAGAAAATTCGATTACTGTTCTACAGATCTTGTGTACAGCATTCTCCCATCAGGCGGGCAGTCCAGTGTCGGACAGAATGGCATTCTGTCTAAATGTCCGTTTAGAAGAACCGAACAGAAAGGGCAGAAAAGAACAGAAGGTATGGCAATGTACTTTAAGTTAGTGTTTCACCTAATAAATACGGCGGGTGCGCTGGCAGACGAGAATTTACGACAGCAATGATTACGTTTCACTAGTGACTTGCATATTTTATAGTTGATTTGTGTTGTGAGAATAAGGTTTCTTGACTTCCACACGATTAGGTGTAATTTTCTGTATGATAAATTTAATGAGTACGTGAAAAGGCGCTGAAGCAGTGTCGAATTCAATATAAGTCTTTTTAGCCGTTCTTGTGCTGATAGATTTATAAACAGGCTGATGGATGGACTTTACACGGAACATTAAAGTACATTTCTACTTTGAGTGAGCGCTTCAAACTTCTTGGAATAAAGCCGTTCCTTGTTCCTCTCATATAGTATTGTCTGCTTCAAGCATCAATGCCTATACCATTCTGACGTTTTCGCCGCTATATCCTTGACAGCTACTAGGATAAACAATGCCTAAGAAGGAATTTGAAGACACGTTTCACTTCCTTGACTTAAAACAGGTTATTATTTTCTAAGAGGTTGAAACAGGTTGCCATTTTCGATGAAGAGTCATTACAGGTCATGTTAGCAAAGGATGGCTTTATGTAAAAGTTTAATGCCGTGGAAATATTTCGTATGCCTTGTGCGAACCGTCCTTTGGGGAGATCTTGTCTGATATAGCGACGCTATTTCGCTCGAGTGTGTGTTTAGATCAGATAAGAGAGGACTAAGTGAATAAATTGACGCATTTTCATGAAATGCAGAGCAGGAAAGTGACCCCAACGTATGCGACCATTAATATCGGCACAGAATAATTGTGGAGAAGTGGTCGTTTCGAATTGTTTAGGGTCACACAAAATGTTTACAAGCTCACAAAATCGGTTAAACCCAATCAGAAGAAACATGTAGTGATTTTTGAAGAGTAAAACATTAGCACAGACACTGGAACATTTACAATAATTATGAATTTTCCAGTGCATGTGTTTGTTTCCTTGCGTTTTTGTCTAAGTAGCACCCTTAGGATAATACTGTTGTCCTTGCGGACATTACAAGTATGCGCACCACTAAACGAGCAAAGCGCAAAAGTAAGTGACGAATACTCTATGACAATGGTGCCTAGTCTGTACTACGATTATCTGACACGTGTTCACTACATCAAGATTGTTGGCGTCTACGTCTATACTAGACGGCGTTAAGCAACTCAACGACGGATGGTGTTCCTAAGGAGACCATGGTGAGAAAGGAGGTGGGCGACTTCAGCAGTATCGGTTTTAGTTTAGTGACGACGTGAACAGCGCGTGAGACAGGCAAGGACAGATTAACCGACGAGGACTAGCGCTAGTACTCGTCGGTTAATCTGTCCTTGTCTGTCTCACGCGCTGTTCACGTCGTCATGGAATACCAACTAGCCCGGTCACATACCTTGCTTTAGTTTAGTCTATTTTGCGAGGTTTGTGCTAAAATTAGGTGGTCACTGTTACATGACATTGCTTCTACATTGCACACGTATTCTGTGCCATTTCTGTGTTACTAAGCAGCGTTATATTTTTGAGGTCAAGGTGCGAGGCTACAAATGGAAACACAATGTGCCTATAAGTTGAATGGGCCGCGGAAAGAGCATCAGAAAGGAAAG
>JALIZH010002036.1:0-16264 GCA_030522465.1 Rhipicephalus appendiculatus
CCAGCCGATAGATAGCCGCTTCCGTCAGCGGACCAACGGACGCGCGCCGTTGTTACTTTATCTAGTCGATCGCGTCTTGCATGCACGCCGAGAAGTGTCCCCACCTAAAGTCACGGGTGAACAGATATTCACACCAAGAACATGCACATGCTATCCTCGTCCCCTTCATACTTTCTGTCTTTTGCTTCGCTCTCAGATCATGTGCGCCGATTTCTCCATTGAATAACTCCGATGGGTGAGAAAACGAGCGCAGAAAAAGAGAAAAATAAATAGTGAGAGAGAGAGGAAGAAAGAAATAGAAACAGAAATTCTCGGTGAAAAAAAAATTCAACCAGCTCCCTTTCGCGGGCACGGATGACACAGAGAAGCTAGTGGCGTTTCCTTCGCCAGGCTAAAGCATTTGTATCTTTGGCAAGTCTTTCAAATAAGTTGTGTCAATGCTCTTTGTTCAAAAATCTTTGTTAAGCTTTCAGGCGGTATTATAGTTTTATTTCTTCTTTTCTGCACCATTCTTATATAAAGGTTTACGAAGGGCCCTTCGCTCAAGATGCTCCGTCGTGCTGTATCACTTCTCTTTGTTAGTACAGCCACCACGTTTTATTACAACAAAATTATCACGTGACAGTGGTCTGACTATGGTAACGCATAGGCCGTTAGTTGGGCTAACTGAGTGAAAGTTGTGTGTTGCGGGATTTACTCAATTTCTATGGCACACACACGTTTATGGTGATGATAGTCTGATGGGTCGCACAGGTTTCTGTCGCACATACCCCGTTTGTAGGGTTAACTATTATCTTCATTTTAGAGGCGAAGCTCCTTAGGGTGTGGGTCTGTCCCTCCTCTGTAGTTGTAGTAGTAGTAGTAGTAGTAGGTAGGTAGGTAGGTAGCCACGTGTAGTGGAATGTACCCACTCCACGTGATAAAGATGACTATGGCGCAGTATAGTGGAATGTACCCACTACACGTGATAACGATGAAGTATAAGCGCGTTCCAGTATAGTGGAATGTACCCACTACACATGATAACGATGAAGTATAAGCGCGTTCGAGTATAATGGAATGTACCCGCTACACGTGATAACGATGACGATGACGCTGATGACCATGAAGTATAAGCGCGTTCCAGACCACACATTCTCTTTCTGCCATGGATGAAAACGATCAAGCTTCGCCCACTCATCATCATTCACTTCGTGGATGTGGCGTGTTTTTTTAGTGGGCCATTGCCGAGTAGTAGGATTCATCTAATGTCTGTGGCACACACCCGGTTATCACGCCTACAAGTGTTACCACGAAATATTTTTGACGACGCGGGATTCCAAGCTACGTATAGATGATCGGAAGGCGAGCCTCGCAACCGCTCTGCTTTCAGGCACGCTAGCAGAGCATAACCTAGCCTTGTATAGTATAGCATACTCAGGGGGGCGGGAAAGAGTAGTGAGGGTGAGGAAGAGGGAAATTAGAAAGTGTAGGGAGCGCCACGTAGCATAAAATGAAGAAAGATAGAAAAAAAAAGAGCAGAAAGAAAAAGAAAGAAAGAGAGAATCAAAGAAATATAGAGAAATATATGGAAATAAACAGAAAGAAATAAAAAGGAAAGAGGAAGTGAGAAATAGGGAGATAGAAATTAAAAGAAGTAAAGATAGAAGGAGCGTGAAAAAAGAACATCGAAAGCCGAGCGTCTTAACCAGTCGGCTGTCCAGGCACCCGACGAGAGCATGGCATAGCCTTGTGTAGTATGGCAGAGGAAAGGGGGGGAAAGTGAGGTTAGGGTGAGGTTAGGGTGAGGAGGCGCTGATTTTTCCTGCGTGGGATCCAACAGCCAGGATGAGCGAGAGAACGAGTACACAGAGATTGAAAGAAAAAGACAAAGAAGGGAAAAAGGTGAAATAGAAAGAAAGGGAAGATGGGGCACTAAATGGAGATAGAAAACGCAGAGAAGGAGAGAGATAGAAACAAAGAGAAACAACGAAACAGAAAGAGAGAGAAGGAAAGCGCCGCATAGCCACGTGTATTAATTTTTTAATTTTAACGCGATAGCGTTAAAGAGCTCGTTTCGCAGAAATTCCGGTGTCGGCGTCGGCGTCAGGGTCGTTGGTTGTGAGCGAAAAATCATCATCTTGTCCGTGACCGAAAAATCGAGAAAGATGCAAGTAAAACAAATAATAAAAATTTTCGGGTCCGAGTGAGGATCGAACCCGAGTCGTCTGCGTGGCAAGCAGGTGTTCTACCACACAGCCATGCCTCTTTTTTTTTTCTTTTTCTCTCTTACATGGTGTTTATTACAAATGAGGTTCATGTATACACATAGCGTCCAAAAAACTTAAGGCTTCCTCCACAAATGTACAATAGGCATTACAAAACAAATTTCCCGCAACACCTTGTTCTAAAAGGGTATTTGAGCAGTGCATTCTATGAGCTGTGGATACCAGTCCGGCCGAAACTGTAGTTCTTCATAGAAGTCTTTTAGCTGTACAGTCATTTGCACGAAATGTGACCGCGAAGACACCATTGATTCCATGCCTGTCTAACATGCGAGTTTTCCATAAACTGTGCATGCCCATTAACAACAGCATGTCGACTGGCATAGCATTGGGTTTAGCATTGGGTTTGGGTGGTACCAGATAACGTATGGTGTGAGAATTTAAATCAAGTTGCTTTTTAAAAGCCCTCTGCAGGACGTCCCAAAAGAGGATGGCGTCCTTACAACTAATGAAACAATGTTCTATTGTTTCTGGAGCAACTTCACAGAGGCGGCAATTAATTGAGGATACAAAGATACCTTTGGTGCTTGGTTTTTACAGGCAGTGTTTCTGTGTGCACTTTGTAGAAAAATGTCTTCGTTATTGGTGAAATAGGCATTTTCTTCACACGTACTAGCACGTCATGACCAGACAATCCAGCATATAGTGAGCGGTACAGTGGGGCCGGAAATAACATATCTAATAGATCGTTATACAGATCTTTTCTTGCGCTAGAGAACAAATAATCATTGGAGAATCTTGCTGTGAGAAAGCGCACTGATTCGTATATTTCACGCATGAAACCTTGCAAATAGGGAGGCGATACAATATTAGTAGATACCACTAAATTTGGCAAAACATCGGCTAAATTCACTTGCAAGAAAGTTCGAAGCAGCGGATGGGCACAGTCGCGAAAATAGAAAAAACGTAATACCAGCTGTCTAATAAAGAGGTGAACCAACCCGAGACCACCTGCGCAAACTGGTCTAAAAACATTGTCACGCCTCATTGGTTCATAGGTTGATGACCAAATGAAGGTAGCAAATATTCGGTGAAACTTCTGAGAATGTAAACCCTGGAACAATAAATTATTTGCAGTACGTAGAATATTATTTTTGTTGCCAGAAACAGATTGCATGCCTTAGCTCTGCCAAAGATGAGAGGTTATGCGGAATAAACGTCTGGGCATAACGCTTTAGGGTGGGTACACGTTCTTTCCAGTAATATGCGCTTGATCTGTATGCATCTAAAGGAACGCCTAGGTATTTTGGTGGCACACAAGACCATTCAATACCCTCGAAATGGGTTGGTTTATAGGTCCATGGGCCAAACCAGTCCCAAACTTTTTGCAAAGTTCATTCGTGCCTCTGCTTGGATATACTGTGAAAATAACTTCCTCTGCTTGGAAATGCAGTGAAAATAACTTCCATGCTTCGCAAACGCAAGCGTCCTTTATATAGGCGTCGCAATATAACATGTAATATCCCAGGAATACTGCGTGGTACAAGCGCAAATTGCCATCGGGCGTCAGAATATGTGACTATCATAACGATTCCATGGTTTAAAGCCAGCCACCCATTACAAACGGCACACACCTTACTGCGCGTATTCCCTTAACACCACGTAGTGGGTGCATAGCAAGTTCGAAAACATTTCCCACATTTGCCGCGCAGAATTTCTCCTGCTTTAAACCATACTACCCATTACATAGTATGCACTAAGTGACTGAAGTACGCAGTAGGGACGGGATATCGCTATCGCGTTCAACTCTTAAAGGCGGAGCTCAAGGGTCCCCCCAATTTTATTTAGAAGAAACCTTACAGGCCCTGTCGGGCATTGAGTAAGGGGGGCATTGATACAATAACAGGTGAAATACAACAGAAACCGCTCGAAAATACATTTAAAGCAACTGTACAGTGAAAAAAAAAGAAAGAAAAAAGGACACGGTGAACAAGGAGAACAACAAAATAAATCAAGGCAGATTAAGTAAAAAGTGCGTACAGACGATCACGAAATATCTTATGATCGCTTATCGAAACAATTTCATCAGGAAGATCATTCCAGTGAGATATGGCACGAGGTACAGCTGATAAATTGAAAGCATTAGTTTTACCAAAAATGCGCTTGAAACTAAGATGATCATGTAATCTTGAGGATGTGCGTGTGGGCGTTTCGAGGGGTAATATGCAAGGCTTATCGGAATGGACATATTTGTGAAGCAGACAAAGCAAAGCAATCTTGCGACGGATATCTAGGTGCTGTAAAGAAATATTGCGCTTAATCTGTGTTATGCTGGCTCACCGATCAAAATTCCGAGTGATATACCGGGCAGCCCTATTCTGTATGCTTTCAAGTGTGGTTATTAAATATTCTTGCTACGGTGACCATATAGCACATCCAAATTCAAATTGAGGGCGTACAAACGTCAGGTAAGCTAACTTATGAACGTCAGTAGTTGAATTTTGCAAGTTGCGCCTCAAAAAGCCAAGTGTTTTCGATGCAGTAGCGCAAATATTGTTAATGTGCAAAGACCAAGAAAGGTCAGTAGTGAGGCTCATGCCAAGGTATTTGTAGCTAGTGGTAGATGACAAGGTCGCATTATTTAAGCTGTATGCAAATATGGAAATAGTGCGCTTGCGTGAGAACGATATAGTTTTACGCTTAGAAGGGTTCACAGACATTTTCCATTTGGTGCACCAGTCGGTAATATTGTTAAGGTCATGTTGCAGAGCATTGCGATCGTTAGTGGAATTAATTGCTCTATAAACAACACAATCGTCGGCAAATAGTCGTATGCAGGAGGAAAAGCCTGAGGGTAAGTCATTAATAAATATTAGGAAAAGTAAAGACCCCAGAACACCCCCTGTGGTACACCAGACGTGAACTCAGTAATGGAAGGACACTTGTTAACAACCGTAAATTGATGACGAAGTGACAAAAGGTTTCTAAGCCAGGAAAGGGTCAGTGAGTCGATACCTAAATTAGATAATTTAGAAGTGAGACAGCAATGGGCAACGCGATCGAATGCTTTAGAGAAATCTAGAAAAATGGCATCTGGTTGTTGGCTGTTGTTCATGTTGGAGTGCAGTTCAGTGGTGAATTCGAGTAACTGTGTTTCGCAGGAAAAAACCTTTTCTGAAGCCGTGTTGCTTTTGAAAGAAAAAGTTAATTTTTTTCGAGGTGGGTGTAAATGTGCGAGGCGATTATGTGTTCAAGTAGCTTACATGATGCCGATGTTAGCGATATTGGACGATAGTTTTCAGGTCGACGTTTATCTCCGGTTTTAAAAATGGGCACGACTTTCACAATCTTCCAGCCTACGAGCAATACTCCAGATGATAAGGACTGCTTAAAGATATGGTACATAATTACACTTGAAATAGATACTGTGTTTTTATTAGCTTAGTGTTGATATCGTCGATACCACAGGCAGATGTTTTTTAAAGTTTGTTAATGAGGCAAGCAATACCGTCAACTGAGATATTTATAGGTGCCATAAATGGGTAATCGTGTTCCGGACCCACTGGGATATCGGAAATGGTCTTCCCTTGTAAAAACAGAAGTAAAAAAAACACAGCATATCCACGGAGTGAATGATGATGAGTGGGCGAAGCTGCGGAGGTTCATCGGTAAACCGTGAATCTTCCGTGAATTCTGCCCGGTAGATCATCACCGACGTGAGATCGGGCGCGTTTATACTAAAGGGTCGATGAGAGTTATGGTGACTGAAGCAATCATGGTTACACCGTGAAATCTTCAGTGGTTTCGCTCAGCAGTAATCAAAGCGATAGTGTGTGTGAAATTTTATTCAAACTTCAACGACCGGTCGTCGTCCATAGTCCGCCAAGCAGCACGATCTGGCAAGCGCACTCGTACGGCGGTCCGCGCAATCGAAGAGCAGCTGCACCGCCAACGCCATCTAGCGTACCTTCACCCAACCGCCATATTGTACGCATGTCTATAGGACAGCGCCCTCTCGGAAACGAGACGAGAACTGGAGATGACGACACCATATCCACGGAGTGAATGCGGTAAACCGGTAATCTTCCGCGAATCTGCGCAGTACATCATCAACAACGTGAGATCGGGCGCATTTATACTAAAGGGTCGATGAGAGTCATGGCGACTCGCAGCTCACTTTAATTTTACATGTACGTTGTGAATTTTTTTATTGTTTAATCACGCACAGGGGACATCTCAAACCGGCACTACCTTGGAGGTCGAAATCCAGTACCTACTGGCTACTCAGAGTGCATGGACAACCGAGGACCTCCGAGGTAACGCCATAAGGAGCTTCGCCCCTAAATATATTCATCATATACAAGTACTAAACGAGAGGTGGTTACATACAACGGGGACGCACGACCCACGGCTTAAGGAGCTTCGCCCCTAAAATGTATTAAATACTGATGAACATTCCGCGTCTGAAAGAGGTTGTTGTCTGTCGTCTAGTAACGAAATATCGAAACTGTGATTAGGCGTTATCGTTTGCCAAAATTTTCGCGGATTAGACTTCAGGAGAGAATGAAGGTCGTGAGCGAAATACTTGGCCTTAGCAGTGCGTAAGGCCACAGTGTACTCACTCAGGAAAGCTTTGTACTTGCTCCATGAGGACTCACTTGCTCTCTTTTTTGCGTGGCAGTAGAGACGCTTTTTCTTATTACGAAGTTTTGGCAGGTTTTTGTCGAACCATGGTTTCTTCTTGTCGTTGACTGCCGAAACGTAGGGAATATATTTGTCGACAAGAGCGAGCAATTTTTCCTTGTGTAGTATCCAGTTTTCATTAACGGAGCGTTGGGAAAAATATGGCAGAAATGAGTCATTTGAAAAATTATCTACTTCGGTGTTAATGGCGACATAGTTAGCTTTGTTGTAATCGCGAATCTTTTTATGCCGAAATCCAGTAAACAACAAGGGAACCCGGAGTGTTATTTGGACCATTTTATGGTCACTAAAACCATCGGAAAATAACACTGGGCATACGGTTTCAGGTGCACTAGTCAGCATCAAATCTAAAAGACTAGTGTCACGGGTAGGATTATCGATTACTTGAAAAAATTTGAAGTCCAGAGTCAAGTCAACGAAACCAGCTGCCTGCCTGCACGATGATGTCAATCATGACCAATCAATTTGGGGGGTAATTGAAGTCAACGAGCAGATAAACATTCGTAGTTGAACATTGCTTCATAGCAGCAACAATGCTTTCACGTAGATTATCAATAAATGAAGGGCGCAATGCAGGGGGTCGGTAACAGACACCAAGTAATAAATTTCCACAGGTGGTTTGACAGGCAGCCCAGATAATCTCAAGTGAAGACAAGGTATCAACTTCATAGGACGAAATCTTTTTATTTATTGCAAGCAGGACACCATCGCCCCTTCTATCATTGCGATCATGCCGATAAATGTTGAACAAGTCACCTTCTGGGAATATTTCACTGTCAGAAACATCGTGGGGCAACCATGTTTCCGTCAGAGCTGTAATATCGGGATTGCTGTCTTCTATAAAGGAGCAGAATATATCACGCTTTTTTAGTAGGCTACGTATGTTAGTGTACGATATTCATAGCGAGCGTGATACACCGGTACGAAGGGGCGGTTTAGGAGCATGCGCACCAGTACTTTTATTTAGCCATGCGCTACACAGTACAACGGTGTCAGTTTCAACATCGTACATGTATTCCTTGTTATTAATGCGCATGTTGTCAAGGGACAGTTTGCAGGGTTTGTCTTGCGTCCTTGCATATTCCAGAAGATTTTTTACTTCCAAGCGAGTGCTCGGCGCAAAATCCTCACGAATAGAAAAATGGGAACCCTTTAGCTTCTTTGCGGACGCAACAATGTTCTGTTTGTCTTTAAATGTGACAAGCTTAGCAATTAGTGGCCTGCATTTGTCCTGAGCGAATCGGACAATTCTATGCACTCGCTCAAACTGGTCACACGACAAAGTAAGGTGTAACCTTTCAGCACAAAATTGGATGACTTTTCTGCTCTGAAGTGTTTTTGTGGTCCCCTGGACTCGGAAAACAAAATATATTTTTTTCGGCGAAATTAAACTGCTCGGCGGACATGCACCGACGTTCTTATCTGAACACGCCCATTACATCAAGTGCGAGCGTATCTACAGGGATAAGTCGCACGCTTCAAGCGCTCTCACTTTCCTTTCGTAGCAGCGAGTGCGCTGAAAGTAGTCAGCGCGCTTCGTGACCTTGAGCGCCTTTCTTTCTTTCTTTCTTGTTTTTCTTTTTTTTGTTAAAACGCGCGGCTTACTTTCAGCCTAGTCCGCCGCGGTGGTATAGCGGTTAGTGTGCTCGGCTGCTGACCCGAAAGTCGCGGGTTCGATTCCGGCCGCGGCGGTCGCATTTCGATGGAGGCGAAATGGTTGAGGCCCGTGTACTGTGCGATGTCAGTGCACGTTAAAGAACACCAGGTGGTCGAAATTTCCGGAGCCCTCCACTACGGCGTCTCATAATCATATCGTGGTTTTGGGACGTTAAACCCCAGATATTTTTATTATTATTATTACTTTCCGTCTGATGGCGAGCGTGCGCGCGGGCACATGTTCCGCAGCGGCCGCAGTAACTACGCAAGTCACGATGGTCAAATCAGCCAATGGCCGCGGACGTTGGGTTTATGGTGCGGTATTGTGGGTTTATGGCATCACTTGTCGCGAGAAATGGCAACGATTTCAAGCTGAATTCGAGAATTACTTGCAAATTCCATGCACCGGGCTGCGCTGTAAAGTTTTGCTTTCCCGTTCTGAGGAACCTCGGCTACAGATAGGCAGCAATTTCTGACTATGCTGATATACTGTGGCAGGGCCCCTTTAAAAGAGAAGTGCTACGACGTTTGCATTAGAAACCTCGTTACCGGTATCGCCACCTACCCAATAGCCCAAGCTATAAAAACTTTTCCTTTTGTTTTCACGTGATCCCCATTGTATTCTTAGGCATTTACCGGCCGTAATATCTCTTTGACCTGTGAACAAACTGAGTTAGTTGAGCACGTAAAAACAACAGAACACAACCCATAACAGGCAATAACAAAATGTAAACGGAATTAACAAAGTATATGACCTAGAAGTAGGGTACATTTCCTCTTATACAATATTATCACGTGGTCGTGACATCGACGAAGGCAGAAGTCGGTAGGTCCAACTTGTGGCCGGTAAACAGAAAGTCAGATTACAGCAATACACACTGCACTGATAGCGGCGAACAGAGCGTCGGCCGTCGATCAACTGATCATCGTTGGAACGCGCCGGCTTTTATGAATCACGCGTCGAACATTCTAGCCTTATCACTGGTCGTCGCGCAAGCTCTGGAATAATCTTGAGTGTTCGGGTGCTGTGCGAAATGTTAACAGAATGATCTACAACGAACGTGAAGCTTCTCGAACACCCAGGCGCGACCTGCGCCGAGCATTGCTCACTGTCTTTGTCGGTTTAAACAGGGCACATCAAAATAACACGCGTGGCAATATGAGCCACTCAAAAATAGTTCTGTTGAAAACCTCAGTTAATCATATGCAAGCGATTAGGCGCAGTAAAAAAAGACCCCTTCACAAATCAGTATTCATCATAAGGCCCAACTTATCTTTTTCAGCAAACTCGGACAAAATAAACACTTCAGAGGCTTATCTACATTTTTTACCAGTTGCCTTGTTTGCTGAGCAATTCAGTCTGCTTCCAAAAGCTCTTGTTTTTACGAAAAACATTGTCAGTGGAAAAAAATGTAACGTTCTTGTATTATTTTGGCGTGGTTTGTATGGGTATGTTCTTTGTGGATTTGACGAAAAATAAGAGGGCTTTTTTTATACTGATTTTGATATCACTTTGATTCCATCAGAAATGAAAATTTGACGCATGTTTTAAAAAATAATTTTTTTCAGGTACCAAAGCCATATTTAAGGGCACCTTAGGAAGCTTACTTCCTCGCAGGCCCCCAAGTTCTAAAAAAGGCTCTTGCATTGGCTTAGGACATCGACCTCAAGCTCACCTTAGCTAGCGCGCCACAGTCACAACATTTAGTCCCGGAAAGGCCGGGACAGTGAACAAGATAGACGTGACGGGAGGGAAGCTTTTACGAAATATCAGCGAACGTTACCATTTTAGAAGGTAGCCTTTCCTATGCGTCACACATGAGTCATTTTTAATGGTATTTGGCGTCAGGAGTTGAGCATCACTATACTAATCTCACGATTGACTAAAATCTACACTCCCATTCTGAAGTATAGTTTTTGTTTCGCGGTTATATTTCAGCACAAAGTAACCTCATGGGTTACCTCCCGAAAAAAAGTGTTTTAGACCTGTCATGTCTGTGTAGATCAGAAACATACCGACAAATAAAAAAAATTCGCCAGCTCCCATGTACCATGTCAATGGACTTTATGTGAAGCATGCGGAGGGAATGGGACAGTGGTGTATTTTTTTTATTGATCGAAACGTTACGAAAAGACGCTTAAAATATGCACAGATGTTGTACGCACAAACTTATGTTCAACAGTCGACATCTTTTATATAACCAGTTGTTTACAGTTGCGTAATGATGGAAACAGTAACATAGCAGTTATCAACACCACACACGTAAGATGACACGTTGCGCTTGTGCTTGCGAGGATTTAGCAATTGCTAGCGCTACACGCTAAGGCAAAATTACCCGAAAGAGGAGTAACGGAGCCAAATAGGCGCGCGCCATGAACGGATAGACCGTTGAGGAGTAACCACAGAGGGATGCTTGCCGTGTGCAAACCGGTTAGTCTCCAAAGGGATGAACCGCGCGGGAGGTGCAGGGTGCAGGCCGTGTGGAGGGATACGTCACGTGTGCAAACCGTTGTCAAGGGAACTAACCCTCCTCCTCGCCCATGGGTCAGTCTTCTCGCTTGATTTCGTGGTGGCGCGTGGCGCTCTGGGCCGCGCTCGGAGAGTTCGACGATCTAGAAACTACGATAACTACGCCGCGGTGCTTTAGAAGATATGCACGTATGTGTGGATGAGCGTGTGCACGGTGGTGCTTTTACGTTTCGCCGCACCTATGAAGTCAAGAGCGGGTCTCGACACGTCGTGGCACCGTCGACGCCGTGCTGTATATCTCTGGCGTAGTCAAGGCACTGCGACACTGCGTCGGCACCGGCTGGGAATGGCGGCCGAGTATACAGTAGGCCTATCGGAATCCATGAGTTCAGTCTGACTGTGAAGAAATCGGCGCCGGATTCTTTCACAAGTAAGTGATCATACTTTGTTCTGCCGTAGGTGTGGCGTGCGCGAAACTCATCGCGCTTTTTGTCGACGGGCTTCGATCGCGTTGTATATCGCGCGCACGAAATACCCCACGAAGGTTGGCTTGGGTGTGAGCTCGCCTGTACTTTGTGACTGCCTGGAAATCGGCCGCCATTGGCGTCGGCCGCCCGGACGCTCGCTCATCCAGTGTTCGCCGCGGTGATGAGCTGCGGGCTCGCGATATTGGGCGGAAGCCTCGCCGCCGCCGTGCGACTCGTCCAAAACGCATTTGCGGTTGCCGGCAACGAGCTTGATTGTATGTCGCGCGCTTGAAGTGCACCGGCAGCTGGCTGGAACTTTAGCTAGTCGGCTTAAGCAGATTGGTCACCATTACCGTTGGCTTCGCCTTGGCGCCGTTGTGGCGGCGGCCCCGCGTTCGTTCGCTGTTCTCTGCCGCTCGCTTGAGGAACTAAGTGGAAATTTATCGCCATTACGGTCGTCTTCCTCAGCGCTCGCTCGGAAGCAGCTTTGCGCCGTTCGTGGCGGCGGCCCCGCGTTCGCTCGCTCGAGGAAGTTCGTTGAAATTAGTCGCCATTACCGTCGGCCTCCTCGGCGCTCGCTCACAAGCAGCTCGGCGGCGGCCCTGCCTTCGCTCACTCCTCTGTTCGAGGTTCACTGGCGGCAGAAGCTCCGCGTTCGGCCCCGCGTTCGCTTGCTCGAGCTTGCAGAGAACTCGCCGACTCGTTGGCGGCAATGCGGTTCGCGGTGCGATGGCTGCGGCTGTTGCGCTATGTATGACATCACGGTGAAATTATTTGCATGCCAGATTTTAGACGGCTGTTTTTATTTCACCTTGTACGTATTTGCAATGTGCGTGCATCTTCGTACTCTCTCGCGTGTGACTAACTATTTGCCATCTTTTTGTGCAGCGGTTTTCCAAAACGTGCTGTGGGCGGTGGTGCATGCGGTGCCAGTCATCTATCGCTTCCGTTGGAGCAGCTTCACAAACAGGCTGTACGAGATATGACAACGCGCCTGGAGCTGTATTTGACACTTCCCAGTGAATTCACCGAAAGAATGCAGAAACTTTATATATATATATGGAAAAATAAAACAGTTGATTCTCTCACTTTTGTGTTTCGTTGTTGCATTGACTGCGAAAGCAGTGAAACACGCATGACTAATTATTTTTTTCGCGTGTTCTTTTCCGCGCAATATGTTGCTCACTGCGGAGAAAAACACGCGAAAAAAGTATTAAGCCTTGCGGAGAGTAACTTTCGAAAATAATCCTGGGGATAAAAAGTTCATCCGACTGGATTATTTGAGTGGATCGACCGTTCGTCCGGAGAGGTGCAACTGTGGGGACTAACGGTTGCCCGGTAAAGTGTAAATGTGGGGACTAAATGTTAGTCCACTGAGGTGCAACTGTGGGGACCAACGGTTGCCCGCTAAGGTGTAAATGTGAGGACTAAATGTTAGTCCACTGAGGTGCAACTGTGGGGACTAACGGTTGCCCGCTAAGTTGTAAATGTGAGTACTAAATGGTAGTCCCGTGTGGGGACTAACTGTTAGACCCGGTGCCGTTAGTCCTTTAAAGGGACTAATAATTGTGGCAGCCCCATTAGTCCCCGAAGGGACGAACCACACATCCTTTTAACACCCTTTTGCCTTAGAGTGTACATAGACCACCTTCAGTGGATGGTGCTTAAGTATACAACAGACGTTAACCCGACGTGTCGCCCGCATCATAGGAGTACATATGTAATGTTTATAAAATTATATGGCCTGCACTTCAAACACAATTGACGTTTCACCAACATTACGCCAGCATGGGGTCTTTTTCCCAAGCAGTTTAGAGACCTGGTGTGGCTCTGTGGTAAAATAGTAGATTGTCACGCAGAATGCTTGGGTTCGATTCGTGCTGGGACCCTGATATTTATTCTTTGCATTCCTCAGGTCAACGCTGCCGACGTCAGTATTTCTTAGCGCTCTCACATTTAAATTACCAATATCTGTTCTCGTAGCTCCTGGGTAGATATAAACTCTCAATCACCTGTGGCGTATACCCGCACACAGTGGCGCGTGGCTTTACGGGTATGAGCCACGCGCATCTGGAGAATTGAATCTGACCACGTACGCAACGGGATGTTCACCGTTATTCATGTCACCACCAGCCAGACATATTCGTCAAACCCTCTTACCCTCCCATACTAATCTTGGTCTGTCCAAAGTTAAGGAGGCGATCACTAGAGTACCCAGACGTCAGCGGCTAGATGGATAGATACAGTGAAACCTCGCTGATACGATCGCGGCTCGTACGAATTTCGGTGTGATACGAATTTTCGTTTGGTCCCGGCCAAGGTCCATTGGCCTGCAATGTAATGGAGTACGGATTTTGCGAACCGATTTCCGACCCGCCACGTTTGATACGAACGTACGATACCGGGCAGGTACGAACAGGTGTTGCCCGCGCTGTCGCAGACGACGCGACAAGCACGCGCGGGCGCAGGAACCCCAGCGCGGGCATGCCCGCCGCGCTGCCACGCGTTGTAGCCTCCGAAATTGTGGGCACAAACCTTGGAGGCCCGTACGCAGATGGCGCTGGTGTCGCGCTTTTTATTTTTAAACGCGTTGACGCATGCTGTTTATGTTGTGCTGTGTTTGCACGTCGATACAAGCCGTGTCCTCGCGCATCAGACAGCCTATGGAAGGTGGACGCGGCCCGAACGACAAAGCTGACGGACTTGGCGAATGATCCAGGCCTCAAAACGTCAACATGCACGATTGTTGGGATCGCGGACAGCTGCCAACTCCACGATTGTGTAGGCACGGACCGAAGCACATCCCCAGTACCGCCGCGATAAGAAAATAACAAGGACAGCCGGTTATAAAATTTTCATGCCTTCATCTATCGAGTGCAAAGCGCTCCTTAAGTCACTTGCCGCAGTACTCTGGTGTTATGCGGATAAGCGTACAGAGATAAGCGAGGGGTTACTTAGCTGTCAGAGCTCATATCGCTGGTTCATTAATTACACATGCGTGCACGGCACGTATGTTTACGAGCGCAAGTATGATCATTCATGACTAAAAACTTCACTGGCAGTGATTCAGAGCTGTTCGTGACGTTGCTGTGGACCTGAGAAACAATGAATGAAAACGTGTGCCAGCTTTCTTTTGTCGCACGCTAATTTTCCATATTTTCTGGTGATACGAATTTCGGATGATACGAATATTTTCGGTGACCCCGCGAGATTCGTATCACCGAGGTTTTACTGTACGTAGATAGAAACGCTAAAAGTGCCTGCAGTGCGCTAAGAAATGCCTCGCATTAAAAAAAAAAAATGGAACGATGACAGTCAATTGGGGGCCGCATGTTCGAAACCCCTGGCTTAGGGAAACAGTTGCAAATATGAAAACACTACAATAAATGTGGTATTCTTATACAGGTTAAAAAATAGATTGCTTCTCTCCCCCAACTGGAAGCAATGCCTACTTAATCTGGATTATGCATTCATTTTAAACAAAAGAAATTGTTGTAGCGGGAATATTTCATGTTTTATATTGTCGAAAATTAGCGAAAACGACAGATGGTGAGAATGATGCCTTAGTGTTGAAGAAGTTCACTACTTTTCCCTCCTAGATTATGTATATAACAGTGAAACAAAATTCCTTTTCGGTGTACCAAGTGATATGCGCATCAAATATATATTATGCTTAACGAGAATCTAATATATCACTTTATCGACGCGTGTTGATCCCTGGTGCTATCACGCCAGATGTAATAACCTTTTAGAAGGATAAATTGAAAGATTTAACCTATAGTGAAGCCTTAAGAGACGGAAGAGAGCAGAGTGGGCCAGGTAACAAACGGGGGTTAAGGATATCATAGTCGAAATAAAGAAAGAAGAAATGGATATGGGCCGGGCTCACGTAGCGTCGGCAGGATAACCGCTGGTCATTAAGGGTAACTGACTGGATTCCAAGAGATGGCAAACGCGTGAGGGGGAGACAGAAAACTAGGTGGGTAGATGAGATTAAGTTTGCTGGTATAACGTGGCAGCAGAAAGCACAGGACCGGGTTGAATGGCGAAACATGGGAGAGGCCTTTGCCCCTGCAGTGGGCGTAGACAGGCTGATGATGATGATGATGAAGCCGCTACACTTATTCTGTAATTCGCAGTTAATCCATGAGGCACTATTTGCCACTGTTTGGCAGCACAAAGATGAAGACTGCCTACAGTGAAACCTCGGTGATACGATCACAGCTCATACGAATTTCGGGGTGATAGGAATTTTTCTTTGGTCCCGGCCAAGGCCCATTGGCCTGAATGTAATGGAGTACGGTTGCTGTGAACCGATTTTTACCCCGTGACGTTTGATACGAACGTACGCTACCGCCCAGGTACGAAGAGGGGTGCTGTCGGCGCTGTCGCGGAAGCCGCGCCAAGCACGTGCGAGCGCGGGAAAGCGAGCGCGGGCAGGTGCGCCACACCGCCAAGTCGTCAGAATCACCGTGTAAGAATAATACTTTTCTTACGGTCAGAATAAACCTTCAGAGACGCGTGACGGTCTCCGAGATTGTGCGCGCGAATCTTTCAGGCCCTAATGTGCCTCCGAGTGTCGGCCAACAGCGTTGCCCGCGAACTTACGGACCGGGCTGCTTTTTACATACGGCTTTGATTCAGGTGGATTGGAGGACCTACACAGGGATAAGGCCCACGACATATAATGAAATCACCAAACATTATTACTGGGAAGGAAAGAGAGTTTGCACCCCCTCACATTAGACTAAACAGAGCACAAA
>JALIZH010002037.1:0-11993 GCA_030522465.1 Rhipicephalus appendiculatus
AATCCTAGCCTGCAGTCTCTGGTTTTCATGCTGAAGCTGTACATATTTTTCCACGAGCTTCTTCATGTCTAGCTTAAGCTCCTTAATATCTCTCTGAATTTCATACACGCGGTCACTTGTGTCCGAACAATACTTTACGTTCTTGTTGAGATAAAGAATTTCAAGGCGAAGTTCCCTTCGGAATTTATGGAACTGTTTCATTATTTCTTTGCTTTCTTTAGACATAGGTCACAATGTGCAACTTACAGGTACCAGAAATAAGACACTCAAGGGCTGTGTTCGGCAGCGGTGTTTGAGAAGCAGGAAATAAGAAAAGAACAGTATACTCACCTCCAAATATGCAAGAGATGGGTTTAGCTGCGTCCAAGGAACACACCACTGCCGAAATAAACGATAGGCAAATATAGGCAAAATTCAGTTATTGGTGTAGAATAGTAGAAATATTTAAAAATGAAGAAGGTGCAGCTCGTTTACTGAATACTTTTGTCGTCAACATTAGCCACTTCTGCGTCTTCCTGTTGTGTGTTATTTCGTACAACGCAGAAAAGTCGCTGCAAGCTCTTGTGAAAAACACACATACTTTCAATGTATTAAACATTCAACATTTTCGCTTTTGCGCTATCTTCGGCGATGACCATGCCGGCTGTAAAAAAAAAGACAACGCGTATTTAGTGCAATGTTTAAACGCTGCATACTCAGGCAAATAAGATCTTTATTTCTATAATGGTCACATACAAACAATCTATTTTCTAATAGTGGGCCGAATTCCACCAACTATGGCGGTATAACATCATCAAAGATGACTCAAGGGCAAGTAAACATGTCGAGACATGAACAAGTTACTTAAATAAGGTGCTGCGGTAACTCTACATACCATGCCACTTCCGTGAACGACGTAATGGTTCTCACACAAGAACAAAATGGGGTTTGTGTTGCCAGTTATACCTGTCCCTTTAGGTAGAATAACGTAAATTGCGTATTCTGTATAGAGTGGCGCAAAGATATAATGTTAGTGCCGAATATTCTGCAAATATTCATGGAAAGAACACAACGCCCGCAATTTTTAATGCACTTTCTTCGCCATCTGGGCCACAGCAATGAAAGGAGAACAGAACAGCTCTTTGCACTGAACGAAGTGAAGAGGATAGACACAGTGCCTTTTCCAGCTATCACTGCCAATAATGCACCAACTATCCCAGTCAAGCACACTGTTGCAGAGCGATGTGTTGTACCACACCTTTGTTCGACCATCGGAATTCACGCACGCTATTCTTGGTCTACTCCTACCCGTAGGATTTCTCTTCGAATGTTATTGTTTTTTCCATCTGGATTCTACAGTATATCCAGCCTCTGTAGTAACATCAACACTCTAGAAAGCAGTGCTACGACACTGTATTGAAAAAGGCCGTGGTACTTAATCACGACGACAGTGCGAATAAGCCTGGATACCTTTGCGATAGACGATTCGTGTTAACAGAGCACAACTTAATAAAATGGTGCTCTATTGCGTTGACCTTCTCCGAATTTTCCCCCGCTCATAGTTGCCAAGCATGGAGGAAAAAGTATCCCCAAGCTGGCCAGCTCGACCACCAGACTTCAATAGACCGCCTTAAGGACAACATCATCTTGGAGCAGCTGGGCCACCTTGAGGCCTTCCAGGTTAGCCTTTGAAGCATGAAGGGTCCGACTTCTAATTATGAATCTCAGAATTGGTGTTTCAAGATAGCGATGTGGGGTCACCTTGTGGCTAGTGAAATTTCTGACTACTGTTACTGTAAGATGCATTATTTTGGATTTGCATCAGCACAACAAAATCATTGCAAGACATGACGACACTTTTGTGAAAAACACAACACACACACAAAAAAAGCGACAGGACAATGCCCTTGCATTCTTCCGCAAAAAGCGATTATATATGCACCGAATAACATGTGCTGAAAAGCAGGGATGCACAGAGCGCTGACTTCCAGAACTGCTTTGCACCGCTGAACAGACGTATATAAACAGGCAAAAAAGAAATATGGGAAATATACTTTCACATGAGTGCGACTGGGTCACTTTTAATGAGAGGTGTTACGATAAAATATTTACGGATACTTGTAAAAACATTTTGTGCGGTTAGAAACAGCCAACCTGTACTGGTCAAATGCTTTCGATATAGATGATGTATGCAGTGATGAGATTTCATATCACCAGTTCTTTTACATGCCAGGAGATGTCTGGAATGCGCATCAAGTGCCTCCAGCGGCGCTTGGAAGAGAGCGTCCCGAAAGAGGTGTTCAAATCGCTCAGCGAAGCCTACTCCAAGCTGGCTGCCAGTCAAGCGAAGCTCATCGCGAGGCTTGCCGATGCTGGCATTGCGGTAAGTGGCGCCACCGTGAAGAGTTGAACGAGGCCCGAAGTTGTGCAGGGCGCATTGCATTGCACCATTCTGTGACATATCCAATGGTGTTGTGTAACGATGCAGTACGAGGCTCAAAGTAAGAGGTACGACGCAGTGGGAGCTTCTCCGCTACTACAGCGTGGAAGGTTCGCCTTCAGCTCGTTCTGTATAGTTAAAAGAAGTTCTTAGTGTTAAGGCGAAAACCTTAGGAGCCTCATCAAACGCGAAAAGTGACCTTTGGCGTCGGCGGTGCCCACACGAGTGATGGAAATATCATGTGAAGACCTCACTCTATGATATCATGAGGTCTCAAGTCGCTACAATTTGTGACGCCATGCTGACGTCATCAGACGTCACTATCATCGTCACGTGACAATGTCATCACTTAACATCGTCGCTTGGTAAAGGGTGGACTGATCGCGGAGGCAGCGCAAAACCACGTTGCCTGCAAAAAGCTCTCGGAAGCGGGAAGGGGAAAGGGGGTCAAGACAGTGAACGGAGATGAAAGAGAAGGCAGGTTTCGCCTCCAGGCCGTCTTGGGCAAAGACATAAGGAACCGTGTGTGTATTTTGTTATGCATAATCCAGCTTGTTTGTGTTTACTAATTATTATTTTTAATGGGCGGCTTTCTTTTTTGTAGTAGTTTTATTCTAGCTTATATTAGATGCGAATCATTTCTTTGCGTACTGCTGGTAGACGCCTACGTCTGGGTGCTCCCGTGATCACCCCTTAGCTTGGGGTAGACCAAAATTAGTATGGGAGGGTACGATGGTTTCACGAATATGACTCGCTGGCCATGACATAAATAACATGAGAATCCCGTCGCGTACGTCGTCAAACCCTTTCCTCCAGACACGTGTGGCACATACCCGTATACCACGGGCCACGGTATACGGGTATGCGCCACAGCTGATTCACAGTTTATAGCTATACCCTTAAACGGCGAGAACAGACGCTGGTAATTTTAACGCGAGAGCGTCAATAAAAAAAACTGACATCGGCAGCACTGACCCGACAAATGCAAAGAATAAATGTCAGGGTCTCAGCAGGAATCGACCCCAAGCATTCTGCGTGGCAATCATGTATTACAGCACAGAGCCACACCAGGTCTTGGAACTCCTTTTGAAAAAGATCCCAATGTTCGTAAAACGTCATTTGTGGTTACAGTGCTCGCTGTGCAATTTTATGAACATTACATGTGTGCTCCTATGATACACCCGTCACGTCGGGTTAACGTCAATTGTACTTTAATGCCATCTACTGAAATTGATTCATGTAGCACTGTGAACGGCTACCATCCACGCGAGTACAAGCGTTACATATCAGATTACTGCTTCTGGTGCTGCTAATACTCATGTTCATGTTGACATTATTACGGAACAGTAAACAACTGGTTATATAAAATATATCCGACTGTTTAACATATGTCTGTGCGCAGACCATTTGTACACATTTTTAGCTTCATTTCGTAACGTTCCCCTCAATAAAAGAATTGCAACACAGTGACCTTCCCTCCGCATGCTTTGCATAAATAACATCGATTCTCAAAGTACATGGGATATGCCGATTTTTTTCAGTCCACCTTGGTACAACTATATAACATTTATTCTTGTTCATATAATTTATTTCAGATTTTCTTATTTTTCTAATGCGCCCCTGCCGGTGTATTTTTCGTACCCTGGTTATAAAGAAATTGTCGATTAATATCTCCTTTAAAGATGACTGGCTATGTCTCTGCACCTAACGATATTTATTATAATGTGTCTTTAAATATGTAAATAAAAATATAGGGCTGTTTCATGATGATGAATATTCCTATGAGGTTATGTTTGGAGTAAAGCAACGAATGCAAAGTTCTGATACGCATGAGTAGGTTTGTGATACGGACAAATCATGAATTTGCTTTCAAATGGGTGACCTAATGGTCACGTTAACTAGACAAGTTATGCGAGCCTTCTTTATCTGCACCACAGGATAACAAGCTTGCTGAGGAGGTCTGTGCATCGACAGAGAAAGGTATGCGCCCCTACGGTATTGAACATTGAATCTTCAAGTGCTATAAATCAGAAGCGGTCAGACAGTGTGAAAACCCACATTACCGCGGTTATTAATGGCATTATCCTCGTTGAAGGTTGTTAAACAGTGTCTCTTTGTACCCAGCATTCAGTATACATCCACATTTTGCAAAGAAGTCAGGTACACACGTGGTGACTGGCATTTCAAAACAATACCCATAGAAAAACTATCTTTTTAGCTGCTAAGAAAAAATGAAAAGAGGGCTCATCATAATATTCTACAAGACAAAAGTAAAAAAAAGTATAGTGGGGGCACCAGATGTAGCGTTTATTTGTGGAAGTTGG
This sequence comes from Rhipicephalus appendiculatus, assembly GCA_030522465.1. NCBI lineage: Eukaryota > Metazoa > Arthropoda > Arachnida > Ixodida > Ixodidae > Rhipicephalus > Rhipicephalus appendiculatus. Next base: position 4,744 of record JALIZH010002037.1, read on the forward strand.
TACATGCATGGTACTAGCGCTAGAATGTTTTTTTTAAGAACGGTAGGAACACACTCGAAAAAGGTACGCAAAAATGGCACGCACACGCACATACATAGCGCCATGCGTGCTGCAATGCGCGCCACGCGTGCTGCTTCCGCAAAGCGCAGCCCGTAACACCCACACACAACGAAGTCCGGTTTATATGGTTGGTATTACGACGCTACTAACTCTGGGCGTTCTCGGCAGGAATATGGCAGTTGGGCACTCTTCCACGTTTCGGTTTTGTTTCGCCGCTTAACTTGGTTCAATTTCGTGACTTCGAATTATTAGTAGAGGCCGCTTTTTTCTATATCGCAAAGCTGCAATAGGGTTCCATCGCATGAAGGACTTTCGGTTCTCTCATTGACATAACTACACCACTTAAAAAGTTTAACTTTCCTTAACTTACTGTCCCAAATGATGTCTTTAGTCATCTTAAGATGCCTAAGCCTACATAAAAAGCAATTGCAAAGGCAACGAACAAATATCGCATTTCCCTGATTGTGTAAGGATTTCTTACAGATTTCTTGAAAAAGCTGCTATAGACCGTTTGTTAAAGAGATTTGGCGTCATTATTCGAGAAACATATTCATACTGACCTCCAGAATCACTAAAATGTGGATCCCGATTTCGAAATATTGAGATTTTGTTCTAAAGTTATTTTCGACACATTGTGACCGCATAGGGTACCTAACGCAAAAAAAAAATCTTAATGCCAGTCGCGTCCCTGTAGGTCACACGAACAAAGTGTTAATTAATCGCAACAAGCGAGTAAATAATGCGAGTATTGTTTAGCAATGTCGCATACGTTTTATTCTTTCTGAAGCCGTCGTCTGCATGCGGCCCGCGCGGGACTCTAGCGAAACGTCCGCAGGCCGCGTGTTTGAGGCGAATCCTCCGTTTTTCAGTTTCTTTCATTATTCCATTTGGCGTTTGACATCTTGTAACCTATTGTTCAGGTGAGTGGCCCATTTAGTGCTGCAACTGATGACGTCAAGCTTCGCGTCCTCGAGGAGGAGAACGAGAAACTGCAATCTCTGCTTACGGACCGCACCGGCAACGTGCAAGTGCTCCAAGGGGAAATTGCCAGGCTCAAGCATGAGCGAGAGATCAAGTCAAATGGTACGTACTTTCTCTCCGAAATTGCATTCGAATTTCCCGGCAGAACTACAGCGCCTTATGCAGATGCTCCTGATCTGTCGAGTACGTCAGTGGTACCTGATGATTATTTTGCCCTGTACTTACTGAGGCCTATTTATTAGCGCAAGAAATTTTAAGGAATTGGTTCAGGTAATTCAGAGTGACACAAATGGACTATCCTTGCAATGCAGTTCCGCGAAATACTGTCGCCTTATGATGTAGAAAAAGTAAAACGATTATTAGGATATGATTCTGGGTGGGCTACGGAATAACACGCTGTTTCCGCAAGCCAAAGTTATTACAGCTGACTGCGATGGTCATTTGTTAAGCGGAGCCACTGCTATAGGGACGATGTGCAAAACGCAATTGCGACCGACCCCACAACATACGCCTTCGCTGTATCCTTCTACATTGCCTTCGCTTTATCCTTCTACCTAGGCTGTCCTGTTCACTCTTTATCCGCACGAAGTCTAGAAAAGATCCATGAAAATCCTACTGCAGCTCGTTTTTCATCCCGGCTGATGCACTTTACCATTTTACTTTCATCCTATCTTTCCCAAATATGCATCTAGTGGATCACTGTGCGACCGCACCTGATTTTAGACTAGCCAGGGCGCTTACTGTGCCACGCCTAATCTTGCATTTTACCGATATCCCGACGAATAAACCATTGTGGTCACAACATCTCTTAACCGCCACCCGAACACTTATAATGTCGTGTGGGCCAAACTAGTGTCAATGCCTAACTCGCCCAAAGGTTGAGGCTACGAACTGGTGTCGCACTGATCACTCACCTCTTTGAACGCTTCCTTCTCATTACTATAACTTGTCGTTAGTTAATGTTTACGCACACCGATGTTAAAGCATGGGGTTTCATATGTCTCTGCTTCCATCAAGCGCGTCACGGCGTAACCGAAGAGTCGGAACTGTGTTAATTTAGCCCTTTTATGTAACCTACGGCTAGCGGCCCCTCTATTTTATAGCTGTGTTCGGGCTTGTAATAAGTTATCTGTGTAAACATGAAGGTCACGCGATGGCGGGGCAGAACGAAGTACAAACTTCGTTCTGCGCCGCCGTCGGAGAAGTTGTTAGCTTCTAATACCATTATTAGACCTATTCTCGAGTATGCATGCATTATTGGGGACCCGCTGCCGCCGATCTGCCTCTGAAAGACGAACACTTTCTGATGTGATGCGACGACTGGACGATCGGCCGCTCTCCGTGCAGATGCTGCTGGAGTACCGTCCCCATCGCTGGTCGGCCAACAAGGCAGTTAAAGCGCTATTGGGTTTTTTAAGGACCACGGGCCTTTGTGAACGTCTGTGACTATTGCGCAGTGCCAACGCCACAGAAGTGTCAGCGTATTTGTTGATCATTTCCTTTTTTTTTCTTGTGGTGCTTTCTCTCTGTCTCTCACATCTTTCTACTCCCCTTTCCCTTTTCCCCCAATGTAGGGTAGCCAACCGGACTGCTGTCTGGTTAACCTCCCTGCCTTCTCCCTTTTGTATTCCTTCCTTCCTTCCTTCCGCACACACAAAAAAATATTCATGACATTCAAATCATTCAACGTAAGTGCATCCCAGTTTATCTTCTCCGAGTACCGCATGCCAGACTCCCCTGACAGCTATCTTGCAAGAAAATAGTATACAAGTAACTTCAGCTTCGTAGAAAAATCATAAGATTCAAGTTTCTTTTTCATTTAAAAAAAACAAAACATTTTGCACTACAAGCGTCTCCGTTGGTCCAACCTCTGACATCACGACTAACTATAAATCGCCATGCTGTATCAATAACACCATTTTGAAACACGTACTAACGCATTTACATGCTAATTTTTTCCTCGAACCATTACAGACTGGAACGCTCTGCCGTTTGAGTCAATTAAAAACATTCACTCATTCCACTCAATTGGGCCTACATCACAAGGAAAACTACTTTCCTTTTTCGGTCCCTAATTTTAGAATTTTTTAAAATGGCAGCCGCTTACACGAATGTGTTGGCGTAATAGTACCCTTAATGCTGTGTCATGTGGTATATGTATCCATGTATGCATAGGTGTATATAGTTATGTGTGTGCATATACTCATTCTAATTATGAATTGCTATTGAATTATGCGTATAGATACTATTGATTGTGAATTATTATTTGTAAGCGTCTGTGCATGAGTATATTAATTATATGTTTGTGCATGCGTGTGCGTTTACTACTTGTTTTGATTATGAATTGTTATTGTGCTGTTTGTAAAAGAGGCGCCTTGTGATTCACCCTTAGATACGATTCCTGCATGGGCTCAGTTCATGGATTGCGGTATTCTGTAAATAAATAAATAAATAAATAAATAAATGATTATAAGGTGTTTGAATCGAGGGTCCCACTTTTTGTTAAGTACAGCCTAATGTAGCCAACAGACAATGAGACAAATCTGTTTTCTGTGTTTACGATGAGAACGGCACTCCCGCTTGCTTTGCTTGCGTAATTGCCTGGCAAAGGTATTGTCATCTTTTGCGTAGCACTGTGGGCTTCACTGCTCGTCACTAATTTGGCGCAGTGAAACAAAACCATAAAAGCTGTTGATGGTTGTCACAATATAGTCTGACGTACAAATCACTGTTTGGTGCAGCAGAAGCACGAGGGCTCCTAAAACAGTACGACTTATGATAACACGTATCTCATTATCCGCAAATGTTTCCGCGGCTTCCGCAAAGACGCGTCGTATGAGAAGAAACGTCAGAACGGTATTGAACGGAGCCAGGTGGTTCATATATAAGCTTTAATAAAGGGAAAATAGACAACCACCCGTTTGTAGCACGAAGCCACAAGGCTTCGTGCTACAAACGGGTGGTTGTCTATTTTCCCTTTATTAACCCTTCCGCCACCTTGCGGGATTCCGCAGAACTCATTTGCATTACTTCTGTCCATGTGCTTCGAGTTGTCGATGGATTCGCCCTCGCGCTGCCAATTGCTAGCTTCCTGGTTAGCTGAATTGGTAGAGCGACCGCCCCGGATAGGCGTTGGTCCCGGGTTCGAACCCCAGACGAGGACGAATTTTTCGGCAACTAAGAAGCTTATCTTTCTGAGAAATCCGTACGGATTTCCTTGTGGCTTCATGGTACAAACGGGTGGTTGTCTATTTTCCCTTTATTAACCCTTCCGCCACCTTGCGGGATTCCGCAGAACTCATTTGCATATATAAGCTTTGTTTGATCAGCAGAACTTCATACGAGGTACAAAGAGGAGACAGACACGGACGTCTCTGTCTAGACAGACACGGAACAGTGACATCTGTGTCTGTCTAGTCTGTCTAGACAGCGACGTCCGTGTCTGTCTCATCTTTGTCACTCGTATGAAGTTCCGCTGATCAAACCAAGCTTACGTATGAGAAGCTCTGCAGAATTTTCATTTGCGATGCCAGCTGAACAAAACAGATGTGGATCATTTTTAGGGGCGAAGCTCCTATAGCTGGGGCTATATCCCTGGCGCCGTGTACACTAGATGGCGATGACGATGACGCTGACATGATGGCAGCGTCATCGGTCGTACGCTAGTTTGCGTTGCTCCCTCTAAAGGCGCAGCTGTGCTGCCGCGCTAGTGCGATGACGATGACGCTGAAATAATGTCAGCGTCATCAGCCGTTGTATAATTGAAAGGGCGCCCGCTAGATGGCGCGCCGCTGCTCAGTTGGTGAACATCTCCCCGCAGCTACTCATCATGAACACCCCAGAGCCAAAAGCTGCGGCGCGGCTAGTCCCAGATATAATGTCCCGTTACGACCTCTGGTGCACCTCGTACGACTGCAAGCGTCCCATCACCTGATAGCCTTGATTTTAGATGTGAAGCATCTTATGGCGAAGCTTAATCCGGTGGTGGTGCTGGTGGTGGTGAGCCGAGTGACCACCCTTACTGCGCATGCGCAAACCCTTTCAAACAATAAAAATAAAAACCTCCTCTCGCCCTCTCTTCCTCTAGGCATCCCCCCCGCGGCAACCACCCTCACTGCGCATGCGCCTCCCCTCCTCTCTCCCCCCTCTCTCCTCTAGGCATCCCTGCCCGCGGCGTCCACCACTCCCCACTGCGCATGCGCGTCCCCCCCTCTCTCTCCTCTCCTACGCTCCCCCCCCTCTCTCGCCTCGCGACGCCGACGCAGGCAGCTTCTGCTAGCGAGTTTCTTGGTTGAAAAATTCCCCATCTCGCACTAAAGGGAACCATGTGTGGATGCGAAGCAGCGGGGAGATAATTAGCTTGAGCGGGAGGAACTTCGCCGCTCTCATTTCCCGGCAGTGGTCCGGGCGCTCATCGCGGCGCTGCGCAGGAGAGAGAATGAGGCGCGCTCCGTCATTTTCATACCGCGGAACTACCGTGGCGCCCCCAGCGGAGTATGCAGCTGTCACACCACCTGTCGTTCGCGTCGCTCCGTAGAGGATTCCTAGAGGAAAGGGCGCGGGGGGACCGTAGGAGAGGAGAGAGGGGGACGTGCATGCGCTGTGGGGGGTGTGGGACGCGTGAGCCGCTCCCGTAGAGTAGATGATTCCAAGCGGAGAGAGGGGGAGAGGACGCGCATGCGCTGTGGGGATGTGGGACGCCGGAGCCGCTCCGTAGAGTAGAGTATTCCTAGAGGAGAGAGGACACGCATGCGCCGCTCCGTAGAGTAGATGATTCCTAGAGGAGAGAAAGGGGGTGACCGTAGGAGAGAGAGGGGGGAGGGCACGCGCATGCGGTGTGGTGGTGTGGGACGCGGGAAGGAGAGACGGACTAAGCCCCCTCCAAACACATGCAAGCAAGATTAAGGAATGGGGTCAACCTGGGCGACCGACACCACCTGCCTAGCCATTTCTAAGCAGCCTCTCTGTGCTCTCGGCCATGACTCAAGGAATGGGGTCAACCTGGGCGACAAGCACCACCTGCCTAGCCGTTGCTAAGCATCCTCTCTGTGCTCTCGGCCATGACTCTGATGACTGTGTTAGGGTTGACGGCCTTATTACTACAGTGTTCTGGTTCGCATAATGGGTGCTTCCCTACTTCATGAAAGTGGCCGGACGCGGGACGGGGGACGCGGGACGCCGGACGGACAGAGCCCCGAGCATAAGATGCTTCGCATCTAAAAAACCGACTGCTCGCGCTGCACCACCGTTCACTGGCCACCCCGTATCTCCCCCTCTCTCATATAGGCATACCTGCCCGCGGCGTCCACACTCCCCACTGCGCATGCGCGTCCCCCTCTCCCCTCTCCTACGCACCCCCCTCCTCTCTCGCCTCGCGACGCCGACGCCGGCAGCGTCTGCTAGCGAGTTTCTTGGTTGAAAAAAACGACTGCTCGCGCTGCAGAACCGTTCACTGGCCACCCCGTATATATGGCAATGGATCTTGACCTCCAAGGTAGTGCCGGTGGGAGATTTCTCCTGTGCGTTGTTGAACAATAAAAATTCGCAGCATGCGCGTTAACTAAAAGCGGAGTGCAGGTCTCTGTGTCCAGTCGGAGTCTTCTGTCTCTCGTTGCCCATTAGCAGCGATTGGCATGTTCCAGTAGGAAACACCGCTCCATCACTGCGTGCTTTGCGCCTCCCCAGTTTTCTCTCCTGCGCAACCTGCGATGAGCGCCAGTGTCAACGCCGCCGCCAGTGTAAGCGTTAGCGCCCGCTGCTTCACATCTACACATGGTTCCCTTTAGCGGGAGATGGTGTAATTTTTTTGATAGCTCCGCTATAGCGCCACTTACATGCTCCTATGTGAATTTCTGAGCTCGATCAGGACGAACGGGGCTACTGAAACTGAACTTTGAATGTGCTTTAAATCATTTACCGAGTAACTATGCTTAATATTGTGCGATAAAATTTAAATGAAATAAACACTTTGAACAGAGCAAAAACGCAGCTTAGGGACAATGGACGGCGAAATTTCTGCACTATCATGAAGCTTTCAATGTTCTTAAAGGGGCCCTGCAACACTTTTCCAAGTAACCATAGAATGGATTCACTAAAGGAGCTTATTGCCTCACAGATTCATCGCCGCAAAAATTTTTAGAATCCGTCGAGCACCAGCGGAGTTACAAAGATTTGTCGCATGCTGCAATTGCATTCTCTCTTCTCTCGTA
>JALIZH010002038.1:0-11316 GCA_030522465.1 Rhipicephalus appendiculatus
AACCTAACCTAACCCAACCCAACCCAACCTAACCCAACCCAACCCAACCCAACCCAACCCAACCCAACCCAACCCAACCTAACCTAACCTAACCTAACCTAACCTAACCTAACCTAACCTAACCCAACCTAACCCAACCTAACCTAACCCAACCTAACCTAACCTAACCTAACCCAACCCAACCCAACCCAACCCAACCCAACCTAACCTAACCTAACCTAACCCAACCCAACCCAACCCAACCTAACCTAACCTAACCTAACCCAACCCAACCAAACCTAACCTAACCTATGTAATGAAGATAGCGCCGCCATTGCAAGGGCGCGCGCAAAGCGAGCGAAAGGGAAGATGAGGAGAACGAAGTAAGAAATAGAACAGCCGGCCCGCAGCAAGGGTGCTGTGTCTGTCTCTCATTTCTTGACAATGGCGCAGTCGTCGAAAGGCTTTGAAGAACCCCAGCTGTTAGCTTGAGGTGACGCGTCTTCCTGAGGAACGCCGCCACGCTTCCTCGATGTTGGAACCCGCAAGTCGACCACCGCGGCAAGTATCGATCCCACCACCAGCGGACGGCGTCCAGGCCTCCATTGTGGCTCCGGCAAACTTGTCCGGCGACGTGCTACTTCGCGACAACAACGCGCACGGGCTCCTCTCGCCTAGGGACGGCGTACATGCCTCCTCGGTACCTGGCAACCTGTCGGCGCTTCAAGCACCGTCCGTGGACGGCGTCCAGGCCTCCTCGGCGGTTCAACATCGCTTCACCGACGCCGCAGTACCAGTTCACGCTTCCTTGGCCAGGGACCACGCCGCCGTGAGTGCTGCGACCGCCGCATACTCCGCGGCCGCAACTCCTGGCTCAATGGGACTTTCACCCTACAGTGACACGGAGCTCTTCCGTTTCCTCAAACAACTGGCAGAACGTCTCGACCGTTTTTCGCCGCTGAACTCCGAGTTCTCGCCTGCCGTTTCACCATCAGTGGCAGCTATTTGGGCAGTACCGGAGTTCCATGGCTTCCAAGACGACGTCTTCGGGTGGATTGAGACCGTCAACGCACTCGGCACCCTCCTTGCCTGGCCGGAAGACCGAAAATGGCTATTTGCCATCGACCGCCTTGGCGGTGCGGCCAAGGCATGGCACGGCTACGAAGGAATCAAACAACAATCCTGGTCAGAATGGTGTGCGAAGTTGACAAGCCTCTTTCGCCCCCTTTCCCACACTTGCGACCTCCTTCCTGCCGACCCATTTTCTACCGCGGATGGGAGATGTGAGCCTCACCACCTCGACAGTGCATCTCGGCCACCTACCGCCCTGCCCTCTCTTGTGGAACGAGATATGGAGGTGCATGGTGTAGCGGTGCCCTTTTCCAACGTGCCTACTCCCATACATCGAGCTCACGTGAGGCGCCAGCTCGATGGCTCATCGCAGTCCTGCAGCCCGACTACAGAACACAAGACCACCCTCGAGCCTCAGCAGTTGGCGATGCCGCCTCCAAGCTCGACACCACCTGGGCACGTGGAGTCGTTGTCCCTTGCCCTGCCGGACGAGCCACGAATGCACGCACTCTGCCAGTCTACGGATACCAACAAGATCGGTCCTGACCAGTATGAGCCATTTGTCCGGACGCAGAAGTTATTGGACACGTGCGCAGACGCTCGTCATTTCCAGAGAGACGTCTCCTTAGAAGAAACAGAGGTGCTAACCCCGGTTGAGGTCGTAGTATGCCATGGCCTGTCAGTGCAGACCAACTCTCCTGTTGGCGACGCTGCTTTCGACAGGGACCGCTCGAATGCACGCGACACTTCAAGACCTGCCAGCTCGACCGCCTCGAGTAGCACCACAGCAACAATGCTGCAAGACCGCGACATGCACCTGTCCCCACTGTGGAAGCCTGAAGTAATGGACGCCCCTGCTTCTTCGGCACCGTACACTCCGCCTAGCTCGCGTGATTGGAGTTCATCGACACGAAGCAGATGCGCTCCTTCAAAGCTGCGGCGACGCGGCGCCGGTCTACTGACCACGCGGTCTGTCTGCGGCCACAGCACGTCACTGCAGTCATCTGCCATTTATCGTGAATCTCCTACAGTGTTTCTGGAAATGCGACGAGAGAAGCGACAGCGACTGCTACGACCTTCCCGCAATAGCCAGAGCCGCCCGCCTGAAAGAGCTGCGTTTCACCAAACGAAGTCACACAAGGACCGAGACCTGCAAAGACCCGCAAGGAACAGTCAAAGCCGCCCACCAGAAACATTTGTGCAGCTCGATCGCCATGCAGTGCCGCAGCGTGGCCGAGTGTAATGAAGATAGCGCCGCCATTGCAAGGGCGCGCGCAAAGCGAGCGAAAGGGAAGATGAGGAGAACGAAGTAAGAAATAGAACAGCCGGCCCGCAGCAAGGGTGCTGTGTCTGTCTCTCTCATTTCTTGACACCTAACCTAACCTAACCTAACCTAACCTAACCCAACCCAACCCAACCCAACCTAACCCAACCTAACCTAACCTAACCTAACCTAACCTAAGCTAACCCAACCTAACCTTCTCGCGTGCTTTTCTCTCATTTGCTTCTCTTTCTTTCTCACGTTTTTCTCTTTGTTTCTCTCGTTTCTTTTCTTCTCTTTCTTTCCTCAGTTCCTCTAACTTGAAAGCCTCTAACGCGTACTCAATTTCCTCCTCACTGGATTCCTTAATAATCAGCTTCCACATATGCGTCCTTGCCATTTTTTCCTCTATTTCAATGCCTAGATGCCTAGATACAACCAACAATTCATCTTTCAGCATTGTCTTCACCTCCATGATTGCTGGTTTACTTTGGTCCTGCATCTCACACATATTTAGGTGATCCCTCTGATTCACTTGTTACGCATAACTAGGTGATCTACCTAACTCACAATTCAACAATCCAGCTCATACTCAACTCACACTCACAAAATGAAGCCTGGAAAGTCAAAGCAAAGACTAAGTACTACAACACAGCACCATGTCGCTAGGCTCATCTCACCACTGCCAACCAGTTGTAAGTAGTGGGGTTCGGCGGGTCTCTTTACGGTAGCTGGCTTCCGCCGTCGTCCACATAGCCGATGTTTTCCAGTGAGGAGGACGCGTTCTTACAAGAAGGAACGTAGGTTTATTTACATGATGGAAGGATGAGTGAACGAGTTCAACTCAAGGAATGAACTGAATTTGTACAAAATGTCTGCCGCTTTTATGGCCCCCCGTCTGCCAACACTGGGGTCCTCAGGAGGCGGTGACAGCAGCTCCCGCGAATCAGCTGTCTGGACGTCTCAGCGTTCCGCCCACAAGCACAGCAGAAATTGGGCCACTCGATGATGAGCATGGCCGAGGTGTCCAATGGGGTGCGCAAGCGCACCACTGTGATGAGGTTCGTGTGGGCCCAGGCGCTCAATTGACAAGGGATGGTTGTGATGTGATGTGATGGATGTGATGGATGTGATGATTGCGACGAGCGCGCCATAGCGGAAAAACCCTGAGCGCGCAACTGGGAAAAGAAGAGGAGAAAGAAGACTGGTTCGCGGAGCCGTGCGGGCCCAGCTTCGATTGTCGGCGGGGCTTCGGACCCCATGCCCAGGGCGCTCGCTTCGGTCGAGCGTGACCTGGTCGCCGGCAAGATGTCATGTCGGCACAGCGTCTTTGGGCTCGAGCCAGAGAGCCACACGACAAGGCGTATCCGCACCACGACGGACTCGACGCCACGTTGCCCGGTGCTACGATCATCGCAACGACGGTGCGCGTGAGTGTGTTGCTGGAGACTTGGTGGCGCGGGAGTGAAGCGCGTTGACTATTAATATTAAGACAGACTTTCGTCTCGCGTTAAGGGGACTTTACTGCAGACTTTTTGTACCTGTAATCTTGTTTCGCCCTGATGTTCTTCCTTGTGTCTAGTCCTCGTCCTATATAAATGTTGTCTGCGTAGTTATCAGGCTCTCTTGAATGCGTCCGATGACCTGGGCCCACTGAGTAAACCTCTTACCCATCACGGCTTATAAATCTCTTACCCATCACGGCTTAAGAGTCGGCTTATAAACCTGGTGCACCAATTCGAACTCGACTGTGATCCGACAATGGACTTCTGACAGGATGCGTAACAGCCACAAAAGTGTCAAGCTAACAGCACACCTGCATCATTCAGCATCTCGACACTTTTTGGGACATCATATACAAATGTACATGCATGCGTGCATATATTTATTTTGTTAAACATGGTAAACGACTCGTGCTTAGTGACTCAAAATGTGTGTTTGAAAATGCGGGACTGCCAACTGCCAAAAAAGGCTGATTTGCTGCTTAAAAGTGAGGTTTTAGCTGCTCCAGATGGTGCGCTAAATTGATTAAGATTGATGACCTAATACGCATTAAATAATAATTGACCACTAATACGCATTAAATTTGAAAGGACCACGTGCTGGGCATGTCCCTGTTGGTAATTTCCTTTTAAAGACAAGCAATAAAAGTGAATTATATTACACTTCTTTTTTGAAATTTTAGTCACCAGCATACCGAAAACCAGTGTTACGAAGGTTGAAATGGATAGTAAGAGTACATAAGAAACAGAACTAGGAACTGATCAGAAACAATGCTTTCCCCCAGTACAGAAGTGGCGAATCTGGGCCTTTCATGCAATGAAGGTCAGCGAATACCAGCACAAATATCCACAGTAGTGCCCATATTTGAAAGGATCTGCCCGCTGAGGTGGTTCAATGCCAAACTAGTTGGTTTTTCTTGAGTGCACTTGATTGTTCACATTAATTGGTTTCGGGCCTTACACTTGTCATACATCTTTAATTTACAGTAATTCTTTTCTGCTTAACTAGCTGTGACTTTTACTCCTTACTTGTCATACGCGAGGACATTAAGATGCTGTGTATGCCAATTTTTCAGATGCAATCTCATACAGTTTGCTGTGATTTCTCTGCTCACACCCTTTTTCCTTGTTTGTGATCAACTAGCTGTGTAATTGTATTCTTTGCTTGCTTTTGATTAACTAGCTACGTAATTCAACATTTACTTTGTCGTGTGCAGTACCGAGTGCTGTCACATGCAGCAGTACGGTTCTGTATTCAGCAATTTGTCAGATGTATTCACATGTTGTTTCATTTATTCTTATGTCGTTTTAAATTCACTCCTGCCCAAGACCGGCAGTGTGTACGAGATAACTAAATAAAAACAAACAAACAAATGAATGAATAAATAATTCAGATGTTCAGGCTCAAGTCTGTGCTTACCAAGCGGTATCGTATGCCTAGTGCTACCTCCGAGGAAAACACTGATGTTCACAAACATTTTCTTGGGGGAGTTGATGCTTGCTTAATAACATGATACAGAAAAAGCTCGTTAATTCGAACTCGAAGGGGACCATCAAATTTTTCGAATTAAGCGGAATTCGAATTAGCAGGCGGGTGCTAGAATGAACGGACATACCGCCACACTGCGCTGGAAGAGCCCAAAGAACCACCTTTGGACGCGTTATCACGAACTAGGCGCTACTACACGTTAACGTCAGGTGATTTCGTAAATTAGGTTCATAGAGATCTAACAGCAAACAGAGACTAATTCATCAGTCAGTGACAGGCCAGAAACAAGCACCGACATACACTCATGTGCATGACGCTATTTATGCTCCAAAACACGTTTATTTACATAACATAGCAAAATCAAAATTAAAAGTAATCAGTAATTTGCATTTGCTTGTGTTTCTTTCGCAATCCCATGGGCATCGTTTGTAGCTTGCCCAAGAGCTCCAGCACCGCGTACGAATTCTCACCTGCTGAGAAATGCTGCTGTCTTATTGTTTTGCATCTCTAGTAAATTTGGTTCGGCTAGGTTTTGCAACAGATTGTGATCACTGTGGGCCCACTTCTGCGAGGAGCGATGAAAACAAGGAGCTCCCAGTTCGAACTAACCGTTGTTCGTATGCGTTCGAATTATCGGGAGTTTTCCCCCCATAGAAATACACAGGGCTGTGCCGGGACCAGGGCTTCAGTTCGAATTAACAGAGTTCGAATTAACGAGCTTTTACTGTACCATGCAAAAAATCACTAAGAGAAAGATTAAGACTAACTAAGCTGCAGACAAACTATAAAGAAAGCTACATTGGGCAGACTGCATTTGCATGAACTGGACGAGGGAACACACTATTTGAGAAAGAGGTAGGAGCACATATGTTTCTGTGGATGGTATTCTGGTGCAAATTTGTGGCATTTGGGCAAGGTATTAGAACACACAGTTCATTCGAAAATTTAACACCGCTTCACATATTGTGGTGTTCTAATTCTGCTTCAAATAAAAGATCATCCTTAATTGTCATCAAAGTTTGGCTGCTGCATGGTATGTTAAATTGAGACCAGAAGTGTTATTTTAATGTGATCATGCGTTGATAACATGCGTTGTGAAGTACTCTTCTTTCACATAATAATTTCTTTAAAAACATGCCACAGTCTAGAAAAGCTTTTTGCAGTTAATGCTTGTTTGTGGGCTTATTGGTCTTGAAGTACAGTGAAGTGATCAACAGCACGAAAAGACAGAAACAGAAGGAGACAGAGATGTGCAATGACTCACAAATGATTTCATTTTTAGAAGTTCGTGAAATATAAAGCATTTTATATTTTTTTAATAAGTGAACATGTCTGTCTCCTTTTGTCTGTCTTTTCATACTGTGTATTATTTCACTACACTTTTTGCTAGTTTTTTTCATGCAAAGCATATTTTTTGCAGTTCTTTGTCAATATTTGTATCAAGAACGCTCTAGTGTAATACGTTCAGTGACAGTAATAAAATGAATGTGTAAAATATTTCCAGTAACTGTGTCTGCAAATATCACGTGTGTCTGCACTGTCCAATAGACCTTTTTCAAGCACACGAGCGCCCCCCAACGGGCGCGCAAGCGCTCATGGGAAAAGTGTGTACGCCGCAGCAGCCGCCGCGACGAGCGCCCGGGCCTCGGCTTTAGCTTCCTGCTTGCGCCGTGCCAATGCGCTTCTCAGATAGAGTGTATTTGGCAAAGCAACTTATTGCAGCCTAATTCAACCAGGAACAACTGCGACAGCTTCCTTGCGATTTCCATCTGCCCCACTGTTGCATCAGCTGAGCGGCTCAGAAGCGTCACCTTTTATTTTTTTTGGCACCGTACGCCTTACAGCATAAATGAAATTAAAAAAGATATAACTCGGTTGCCTATGGAGTGCAGGAGCAGTCTATAATTCGCGCATGCGTTTGGAACCAACGTCCATCGAGCTGTCGACGAGTACAAATGGGGGGCTCTGATATTTAAAGGGCATACGCTTGATGGTATATTTAGCAAAATAAGATCAATTCACTGTAGACAACGACAAGCGCCAGCAACATTCGTTGGCACCATAACTACAGCTTGGAATAAAACTTAGACCGCAGAAAGAAGGAAGCAGGGCAATGAAAGCAATATACCCACCACAAGCGCTCACTCACGACGGAGAGTTTATTGCACGTGTGAAAAAACACAAGTAACTATGGAGGTGCATCGCGCGTGTCACAGAGACACACAAAAAAAAGTGAAACAACCAAGGAGCGTGTCAACAGTCGATTAATAAAGTTGAATTCCTTGTCTTGCAACGATAGAGAAGGTTGATGTACACAAAGTGCTGCGTTCTTTATCATGTCATAGGTCGCCGAGATTGCTCGCGTGGTCTGATTCGGATGACGATACAAAATTACTGTTCTTTCGAAGACTGTATTCGATTTGCATCACTGGCAATGCGAGGCGAGATGAAAAAAACAGCTCCAATCAAGGAATTTCGTTGCGCTCCGAGGCACGTGCTAATACATTGACCAGTAGCCTGGCCGATGTACACGTGGGCACATGAAACAGGAATGCGATTAACAACTCCTACACAAAAAATGAAAAAAAAAACAATCTGGAAGCATCTGGCCGCATTTTTCTTTGCCCACTGCAGACCCCTGCGACATTTTGTGCACTAAAGAGCAAGTGCGACTAGGTGTATTTGTTACGGAAAACACAACCCCCCTCCCCATATCGCTTCACTGCATTTTTGAGGCCGTGCGGCTTCTTATGAATACGTGGAATAGCTGCAATAATTCTAGTTTCTTCATTATTCACGGGTGGAGGACGTCTGCATTTTTCTTTTTTCGCAATGCGAATGAGCTTTTGGCAAACTGATGCGATGATACACAGGATACACCGCTTCCTTGCAGGAATCAATTTGCAGCTGGAAAATATACTGCTCAGCTTATTTGCACAAGTTTTTATCGACTGGCCCGCGCACGTAAGCATGACACCACATTTCCTCGTTAAACAATATTCGAATGCGCCGGCGCGAAATTAGACACCGGTTTCGATGAACACTATCTGGAAACATGCTTCGCGGTGAAACTTAAAAAAAGCATGTACCAAGAAACAGCCAATGGTTAGAGCAAGGTACTGCACAAGGGAATTTTATACCCATCTAGAATGTGTTCACTTCTTCGTACAGCGCGTGACTTGCCAATTTAAATCAAATAATAACCTGTATACATATCTGTGTTTCACTTCAAATAGCTCACGATAGTTACGTTTTGACTACATGTATCGGCACGCGATAACTCGAATGTAACTGTTCCATTCGACATACATCCACTCGTAAATACCCACGCTGGCTGACCAGTTATTCCTTTCACATTTCATCATTTCATGCGTAGAGATACATGCAGGAGCGTTCGGATATGTGTAGTATTTAGGATTTAATAAAAATCAATAAGCGGTGACGTATTCATTTTGTTTCGTGCTCCCACGGCGCAAAGAGCAGCGAGCGACGGCACAGCTGGCCAGCCGGCTCTCTCGGCGTACACACTTTTCCCATAGTGCTCCGCGCGCCCGCGGGGCGTTCTGGGATTGTCTGAAAAAAGGTCTATTACGTTTTTGATTTCAATAGCCATGTTTTGTTTCACAATAATACACTTTTTTTTCGAATATTCATGTTGCATGGGCAACAGTGGACAATACTACTTGGACTGCATGTCTGATACAACATGACAGAGATATGCGTTAGGATGGCATGTACCATTTCCTGCTTCATATGTCAATTTTTTCAAAACAGCACAAAACATTTTTGGACGTTAGTTTAGCCATCAGTCAGAGGGAGAACTGCGCTTTCTACTTTTAATGTGATAGAGCTATCGAAGGCTTTGAAGTTTTACGGACTGGCGAAGAGATAATCGCACAGGCAGAGGTACTATTATCGAAAGGCGATTTCGTGTTTCCGTGTATTTTTACCTGCTGAATGTAGACAGTATCCCACTAGTCTGTGCAAAAAAAGGCCCCGCTATGCGCATTTCAATGTCCTTCTTAAGTGCGTAGTTGCATCTAGCGAACGCCTACGCTCCAACCGCTACTACTACATGCGTTTCATAAGCACTACTGAGTACGCCAACAGCGCGCAATCTGGAAGGCGGTGCATCGCGTGATATAAAAAGAAATAAGATGGCGAAGGACCCTTCGGAGAACGCGCGGTGTAGCGAGAACCAGCACCCCGTCACAAAACGACAGTAACTTTCAAACAAATTCGCCTCGTCTTCGATTACGCGCAGAACAGAAGACCGCAGCGTAAATTCCACAGATGAGACACCTACTTACCTTAAAACAGCTGACGTCCGAAGTAGTACAAGTCCCGCGTCTTCTTCGCCAGCCGGCAGCCCAAACGAACGCGTAATAAAGAAGAAATCGGAGCGAATCAGCTGCGTAAAAACACAACCCGTTTTAGCGACACTTGTCAGCGAAAAGCTCAAACATGCAGGCGTAATTTCTACGGCGACGCCTGCGGCTTCAGCGCAAAACAAACGCGACACGGGCGCCGCCATCTTACTTGAAAAGAAACAAAAATAAACAAAAAATACTGGAAGCGCGTTTAGATCACGTGACCGTCACCAGCCAATAGCGGCGCAGCATTCGCCCCCTACATCTCAGGGGATATGTTAAGGTACGAACCAGAGCCCCCCTCTATTTTTCAGTGCCTGGGCGAAGGAGCGGAGCGCAATGGGAACCGGCCGTCAGCGTTAGTGCGGCTTTTAGCCGCCAGGCGCCACCACTCGAGTAGACCCGCCGTCGCGTTTTCGCTCGCGGAAACGAATGCTGTGGCTGCTTTGGGAGCTGCTATGTGGTTCAGTTTTCGGTTATATTCGCGCTGTTTGAAGTGTAATGAAACTTGTAAACGGGAATCGTGAAGCACTTGTCGTTCTGGGCAACCAGCCCATTTCAGTAGCACGAGTCGTTCGCGGCTATTCGATCGAGGCGATCGCGCGTCGTCTGCTAGGCCGTTACCACAGAGCGCGTGCCAGGGATGAGAGGAAGATTGTCTTGTCACCATTATGTTCATTTGACTGAGGGTTGCTTTTCGACTTTCTGAATTTCTGAAAGTTTGGGCTCCTGCTTAGGCATGGGGCAGCCTGCTCAGCCTTGTGCACGCATTCATTGTGACACTGTACAGGATGATTGCCGGTTGTTTCGCCGGCAGCGCATGTGGTGTCCATAGGCTCCGATTCTTCAGCTTCGGAACCTAATGTCAGCACTGCACATGACAGCAATCACGAGGCAGCGATCCTACGGGTACATTCACTCGTTGACTGTTCGGGCTCAGCAAGGTCAGGTTTATTGATACTTGTCATGCTTGGTTCAGTTGTTACCTTAGGCTTGGTGTCTCGTTTACCGAGTCTTTTGCCTTCCGAATCGGCATGGAAGACAGTGCTGCTTGCGACCATTGCGGCAGCGATGAAACTATTGACCACGTGCTTTGTCACTGTCCTCGCTACAGCGCGCATAGACGGCCGCTAGCTGCTGTGTTGGCCCGTCTTGACGACAGAACCTTGTCAGAACAGTCAGTGCTCGAATGCCGACGCGAACTGTCTTCACAGAGAAAGTCAGTCAAGGCCTTACTGAACTTTTTGCATGGCAGTGGCCTATTGAATAGGCTATAGCGCCCTGCCCTCTTTTTCTTTTTTATTCGCGCGTCTACTCTCCTCTTCACTTTCCTTTTCCATCTTTCTTTTCCCTTTCCCCCTCCCCTTAGTGCAGGGTAGCAAACCGGATTCTACACTTCTTAACCTCCCTGCCTTTCTCTCTTTTTATTCTCTCTCTCTTTAGGCTGCGAACGTGAAGGGTAGTCTGCAAAGATCGACGCTAATGCATTCTTTTGAGCCGCGGCTTCTTATATTCTATGAAAACTTCGGATCGTAAATGACGGCTACATATTGTGGTGTAGTTTGAAGATGTACTGGGAGACCAATTATCCCGCTTAATTACTTCAAGCAACCTCCCCTAACACCAGCAGCAGAGGGAATTTCA
>JALIZH010002039.1:0-17749 GCA_030522465.1 Rhipicephalus appendiculatus
TTCTCAAACGCACCTCAGCTCGCGGGCCGCAGTCCCAAAATGTATTCCCGCAAGAGCCGGGGCAGTCAAGACGGTTAAAAAAGCGGGGGGGGGGGGGTAAACAGAATGTCACATAGAGCTGTTATGTGAAAGAACTCACTTCCCGTATTTCATGAATAGATCATTTCTGAAGGGGATTTGGCATCAGGATTCGAGTAACATATCTATATTAATCTCCAGAACGACTGAATCTAGACACCGATTGTGGAACACTATAGAGATTTTGATCCGTGATTATGTTTCAACGCATGTTGACCACATGGGATGTCTCACAAAAGAGAAGTTTTTTGATACGAGTCGCGTCTCTGTAGCTTACCCAGGCAACGCGTTACTAATCGCAATAAGCGGGTAAACAATGTGAATACCATTTAGGAAAATCACGAATATTATAGTCCTTGTAAAGTCGCGGGAATACTTCCGTGAAGTCTTGGTGGATCCCGGCATAAAACACTTTCGTGTTAAAAAAATGAAAGATAACGCGCACAAACTCAAGCGCTGGAGTGCCACAGTCGTTTAGTGAGGCCGGTTGACCACAGAAACTTCAGCAGTGCCTTCGTCGCTTTATGGTTAGTTCCTGCTAAAGCACCGGGGCATAGGTAGGCCAGATTATCACGTCATAGAGAAGCTTACCAAGAGCGGAAACGTGCCAAGATCGAAACCACTGCAGCCGCCGCCATCGTTCAGCAACACGAACCGTTGTTAACAGAAATACATTTCTGAAAAAAAACAGAGAATTTCTGTTTTTGATGTTGGCGTTCTACAGACGATCGGTCACGTGTCTTTTATAACATGAAAAACAACTATAAAAAATACACTTTACCAAGCATTAAATTACTTATATTTTAGGCAGCAAGCGAACGGTAGCAATTCATTTTGTTCGAAGTAAAATACGTATTAGTAGGTGCTGCGGTCCTTGCTTTTGGCGCGCTTCAGTGCGCGCTTCCTCTATTGGCATAGTTTCTTCTTTGCGGATGGGCCCAACTGACGAGCTTTGCTGTTTCCTCGTCGGAGGTCTGGTGCCATTAAACTGCTGCGCTTTGATACAGTTCCCCTATCAGGTGAGTGAGAGTTTCGTTGTAGGTTTATGTAATTACAGAACTATATTTTGTGTACTTGAAGTGCTATTACGTGATAACGTTGTTGCTTTAGCGCTCGGTGACGGTGGTTCGCGTAGCCATACACAGCTAGCAATGTCTCGAGAACAAAGGTTCTAGAAACGTTGGTTGCTAGAGTGCATCGCATTTAGCTGTGCGGCTGCGCTTAGCCGTGCGGCAGGTGGTGTAAATAGTGGCAGGATGTGTAATCAGAGCAGTATTGTCATTTGAAATGTGGCGAGCGGGTCCCACGATCTGCGCAGCGTGCTTTGCTGTTACCGCGTAGAGCATAGGCTTACTATCGTACGAGCTCAGTTGAGGCATTCAGTGCGTGAGATTGCGTCACACTGCAATTTTTGACCGTTGTCTCATCTGTAAAGAACTAGTTGAGGCGCGCCGATGCTGGTGCACCGCTAAAGTGGCATTCAAAAATTGTGCTCGCGCCATGTGGCATTGTAGGAGCCCCATTTGTGTCGATCGCGCGTGTCCTCAGCCGCCTATGAAGCGTGGTTTTTAATTTTTCGTTGCCGGTGTAATCGACTCGTTGTAAGGGCCCGCATTCGCTTCAGCCAGCGTCACCGGGAGTTGGCGACGTCAGGTTCGTCCCGTTACGTTGACGCGAAAACCAAGCACTCATATTCCCTATATTTTCCCACTTGCGCGCCGCGCCGGCCGCGCTCGTTGCCTTGACGCACGCGCATTTGAGCACGCCTGGCGCCACTTCGTCACGGAGAACGAAGAGACGCAGACGCGGTAGAGTGTACTAGAATGTTCTAGTACACTCTAGACGCGGTGGCGTCAGCGTCTCTGGGTGATGTCGCCGGCGCGGAATGCAGCAGGTCGCGCCGACGGACGCGACAGTCGCGGCTGCATACCGAACATGCGCGCGCGTCGACATTGCGTAGGATTATAAAGGGCCCTTAACACCGCAACGCTAATGTCTTGAATGGTATCGTTAGAGATTCTGTTCGATAATATAAGCATTTAAAAAAGTGACGCTATGCAGTGTATCTTATGAGGAATGCCTCGACGCGTTCCGTATTACCGCATTGATTGTGTATCCTCATCTGCATGAACAGTATTTAGCGAAAAAATTCAGTTGAACCCGCATATATCGGGCCACTATAATTGTTGTGTATGTTGAACAGTTGTAAAATCACACTGATGTGTTGGGCTTCGAAAGATTGAACATATGATATATTGAACACGGCGACACCCCGAAAGCCGTTAAGTGCACTGCACTACACGTGCATGAAGTCCGCGCACGCGCAGCGTACCGAGTGCAACGCCTATCTTTCATTCCTCTAGTTATTTTTCTTACCTTTATTTTTTGAACATTACGCTAATTCAGTATACGTATGCGTGCCGACAGATCATTCCTCGTCAGCGCCACAGTCTTTCCTCACTTCTAGCTCACTAGCTTCTTTTTTGACTGACCGACCCAAATGTCTCAGCGCGCTTATTGGTTCTCGCCAGGGTTCGGGATAGTTGGACATGAGTTATCTATTCGCAATACAGCAGCGGCTTCGGAAGGACTGTAAAACCAGTTCCGCGTCGTCGGCAGACGCACCGCTGAAAGCAGTCTCGTTTGAGACGGCGTCACGCCAAGCATTCTAGAACTTACGAGGTTTTGCGCAAGCGCTTGCTTGTTTTAAGCACGCTGGCTGTTCTTGCACGCGTTTTTCCGGCGTGGGGTGAGGGTGGGTGCTTCGAAGAGGTGGCGGCCGTTGATGAATGCGCGCTCCGTGGAAGGTATCGGCGCCGTGGTTTGGCGCTCGATGTCAAATTTGGTTAAAGCGTTTACTTGTTTGAAGCACGCTGGCTGTTCTTGCACGCGTTTTTCCGGCGTGGGGTGAGGGTGGGTGCTTCGAAGAGGTGGCGGCCGTTGATGAATGCGCGCTCCGTGGAAGGTATCGGCGCCGTGGTTTGGCGCTCGATGTCAAATTTGGTTAAAGCGTTTACTTGTTTGAAGCACGCTGGCTGTTCTTGCACGCGTTTTTCCGGCGTGGGGTGAGGGTGGGTTCTTCGAAGAGGTGGCGGCCTTTGATGAATGCGAGCTCCGTGGAAGGTATCGGCGCCGTGGTTTGACGCTCGATGTCAAATTTGGTTAAAGCGTTTACTTGTTTGAAGCACGCTGGCTGTTCTTGCACGCGTTTTTCCGGCGTGGGGTGAGGGTGGGTGCTTCGAAGAGGTGGCGGCCGTTGATGAATGCGCGCTCCGTGGAAGGTATCGGCGCCGTGGTTTGGCGCTCGATGTCAAATCTGGTGTAAGCGCTTGCTTGTTTGAAGCACTCTGGCTGTTCTTCCACGCGTTTTTCCGGCATGGGGTGAGGGTGGGTTCTTCGAAGAGGTGGCGGCCTTTGATGAATGCGAGCTCCGTGGAAGGTATCGGCGCCGTGGTTTGACGCTCGATGTCAAATTTGGTTAAAGCGTTTACTTGTTTGAAGCACGCTGGCTGTTCTTGCACGCGTTTTTCCGGCGTGGGGTGAGGGTGGGTGCTTCGAAGAGGTGGCGGCCGTTGATGAATGCGCGCTCCGTGGAAGGTATCGGCGCCGTGGTTTGGCGCTCGATGTCAAATCTGGTGTAAGCGCTTGCTTGTTTGAAGCACTCTGGCTGTTCTTCCACGCGTTTTTCCGGCATGGGGTGAGGGTGGGTTCTTCGAAGAGGTGGCGGCCTTTGATGAATGCGAGCTCCGTGGAAGGTATCGGCGCCGTGGTTTGACGCTCGATGTCAAATTTGGTTAAAGCGTTTACTTGTTTGAAGCACGCTGGCTGTTCTTGCACGCGTTTTTCCGGCGTGGGGTGAGGGTGGGTGCTTCGAAGAGGTGGCGGCCGTTGATGAATGCGCGCTCCGTGGAAGGTATCGGCGCCGTGGTTTGGCGCTCGATGTCAAATCTGGTGTAAGCGCTTGCTTGTTTGAAGCACTCTGGCTGTTCTTCCACGCGTTTTTCCGGCATGGGGTGAGGGTGGGTTCTTCGAAGAGGTGGCGGCCTTTGATGAATGCGAGCTCCGTGGAAGGTATCGGCGCCGTGGTTTGACGCTCGATGTCAAATTTGGTTAAAGCGTTTACTTGTTTGAAGCACGCTGGCTGTTCTTGCACGCGTTTTTCCGGCGTGGGGTGAGGGTGGGTGCTTCGAAGAGGTGGCGGCCGTTGATGAATGCGCGCTCCGTGGAAGGTATCGGCGCCGTGGTTTGGCGCTCGATGTCAAATCTGGTGTAAGCGCTTGCTTGTTTGAAGCACTCTGGCTGTTCTTCCACGCGTTTTTACGGCATGGGGTGAGGGTGGGTTCTTCGAAGAGGTGGCGGCCTTTGATGAATGCGAGCTCCGTGGAAGGTATCGGCGCCGTGGTTTGACGCTCGATGTCAAATTTGGTTAAAGCGTTTACTTGTTTGAAGCACGCTGGCTGTTCTTGCACGCGTTTTTCCGGCGTGGGGTGAGGGTGGGTGCTTCGAAGAGGTGGCGGCCGTTGATGAATGCGCGCTCCGTGGAAGGTATCGGCGCCGTGGTTTGGCGCTCGATGTCAAATCTGGTGTAAGCGCTTGCTTGTTTGAAGCACTCTGGCTGTTCTTCCACGCGTTTTTCCGGCATGGGGTGAGGGTGGGTTCTTCGAAGAGGTGGCGGCCTTTGATGAATGCGAGCTCCGTGGAAGGTATCGGCGCCGTGGTTTGACGCTCGATGTCAAATTTGGTTAAAGCGTTTACTTGTTTGAAGCACGCTGGCTGTTCTTGCACGCGTTTTTCCGGCGTGGGGTGAGGGTGGCTGCTTCGAAGAGGTGGCGGCCGTTGATGAATGCGCGCTCCGTGGAAGGTATCGGCGCCGTGGTTTGGCGCTCGATGTCAAATCTGGTGTAAGCGCTTGCTTGTTTGAAGCACTCTGGCTGTTCTTCCACGCGTTTTTCCGGCATGGGGTGAGGGTGGGTTCTTCGAAGAGGTGGCGGCCTTTGATGAATGCGAGCTCCGTGGAAGGTATCGGCGCCGTGGTTTGACGCTCGATGTCAAATTTGGTTAAAGCGTTTACTTGTTTGAAGCACGCTGGCTGTTCTTGCACGCGTTTTTCCGGCGTGGGGTGAGGGTGGGTGCTTCGAAGAGGTGGCGGCCGTTGATGAATGCGCGCTCCGTGGAAGGTATCGGCGCCGTGGTTTGGCGCTCGATGTCAAATCTGGTGTAAGCGCTTGCTTGTTTGAAGCACTCTGGCTGTTCTTCCACGCGTTTTTCCGGCATGGGGTGAGGGTGGGTTCTTCGAAGAGGTGGCGGCCTTTGATGAATGCGAGCTCCGTGGAAGGTATCGGCGCCGTGGTTTGACGCTCGATGTCAAATTTGGTTAAAGCGTTTACTTGTTTGAAGCACGCTGGCTGTTCTTGCACGCGTTTTTCCGGCGTGGGGTGAGGGTGGGTGCTTCGAAGAGGTGGCGGCCGTTGATGAATGCGCGCTCCGTGGAAGGTATCGGCGCCGTGGTTTGGCGCTCGATGTCAAATCTGGTGTAAGCGCTTGCTTGTTTGAAGCACTCTGGCTGTTCTTCCACGCGTTTTTCCGGCATGGGGTGAGGGTGTGTTCTTCGAAGAGGTGGCGGCCTTTGATGAATGCGAGCTCCGTGGAAGGTATCGGCGCCGTGGTTTGACGCTCGATGTCAAATTTGGTTAAAGCGTTTACTTGTTTGAAGCACGCTGGCTGTTCTTGCACGCGTTTTTCCGGCGTGGGGTGAGGGTGGCTGCTTCGAAGATTTGGCGGCCTTTGATGAATGCGCTCCGTGGAAGGTACCGGCGCCGTGGTTTGACGGCTGCCTGTTCTTGCACGCGTTTTTCCGGCGTCTGGTGAGGGTGGGTGCTTGGAAGATTTGGCGGCCTTTGATGAATGCGCTCCGTAGAAGGTACCGGCGCCGTGGTTTGACGGTCAATGTTGAACCTGGTGTAAGCGCTTACTTGTGACAACAGGGCATCTCTTTCTCGGCAACAACCTGTTTTTTTTTATTCAGTGCTTCTTCCTTGTGCATTTCATGTGTGCGGCCAGTGGATCGTCGTTGAGCTGTTCGCGTTTTTTCTAATAAAGTAAATCATTTATCACCGTCGGGTGCTTGTTGAAGTTGCTGCTTTTGGATACGCCAATCGGCAATCTCCTGTTTTTTGCAAGTGTAGACGTTTGTCAGAGACGTGCTCCAAGTTTTATTCGGAGCATAATTTCGTATATCGCATTACTTATATGTCGAACCATTTATCATCTTCGTCTAGTTCGATATATTCGGGTTCGACTGTACACTAAAAGTGGCGCAAACTGTCGCAGGTGCAGACCAGCGCTTTCAAAAGCACAATTTGAGATCCACTTAGAAGAAGAGATTCGGTGCTAATATAGCCTGACAATGGCTTGTTGGTTTTTTTTTTATATTCTTTCTTGCTTTGTGATTTTTGTTAAGCATGGTTGTGGCGTTCAAAGTGTATGATAGTACGCAGTGTAAATATGTTCAAACATCCTGCGTTAACAAATTGTCTTTTGCCTCATGTTTCTTTAAATTATTTCATGTTTGCAAATATCTGCGCATTTTAAGACATTTCGAGTATTAGAACCACTTGGTACCCTGATTTTCTAGCTTCACATTTTAGGTTTGCTTGGGACAATCCTGTTTCTCATAGCCATTGTGGTTTTGTCTGTTTACAGAAATGTATCGGTGCAGCATATGCGGCAGCGCTAACGCAACTCTCTCTGCTTTCCTGAAACATGCCGCTTTACACAAGAATATCAGCCATTTTCAAATCAAGTGCCCGTTTCAAAGCTGCATCAAGAAATTCAGTAAGATTGGCACAATATACCAAGAAATGCCAAGTTGGCCTTTCATATTTGCTAAAGGTATGCTATTCTCTCCATCTAAACGTGAGTAAGTTTTGAACCTAAATTTTCAACTTGCAGGTGGTGGTTTCCTAACAGCGAAGTCCTTCACCGTTTGCATTGACAACGTTCCTCTAAGGCACGCATCGAGTCCGAGAGAGGCGTTCAAAGTGTTATTCCTGGCACACTTCGCATTCAACGTTGCCTACCCAAAAGAGACAAGTCTCACCTTGGAGTTCACTCAGAGGTGAGAATGAAGCTAAATCTTTGACACAGTACGACACAGTACTTTAGCCAATAACTTTAGCTTTCCGATAGCATTTTTTTTAATTTGTTACATTGATCACATAAACTGCCTTCATTTATTGAGATGGCTTCATTTGGTTAAAAGGAAAACAAAGCATTTTGCAACAAAATTACTAGCATTGAACCGCGATCTGTTTAATGATATGCTTCCTGTTTTAAGGTATACTGGTTGCGAGAAACGCAAGTATACTGGCTGTCAGTGCATAGACATTAGAAGCTTCAAATTCAACCTTTAGTGCTAGAAAGGTTAGGAGCTTAATTTTAAACTGATGTGGCGATATCTTATTTAAAGTGAAGGTAATTAAAGGAAAGATCCATGTATGCAGAAAGGTATATTCTTAATAAAGAGCAAGTGGGTTTCTTTGTAGTTACACCGTATCTAACAATATTCTGGTACTTCTGCACTGCTAAGCACAAGCCTCTTCTTTTTAGGTCAATTGCCACTATCAATCCCGGAAGGGGCACAAAGGTTGAGCGGACACGTGGGAAACAACACAACCTGAACCCGAAAGTGGCTTCATTGATTAGCACCCTCAAGGACTACGACTTTTGACCAACTTTTGACCATCCGTGCCGGCCAACTCGCTCGGTTTCTCTGATTGATGCCTGCATCTGGGTCCCTTGCGATAGTGAGGGCATATGCCACAAATGTGCCAAAACAGCCCTAACAGCCAGTTTTTTTTGTTTCGTTTTGTTTGTCGCTTACCAAATGCCTCGCCCCACATGGCACAAATCTCTCGTTCTCCAAGATCCGCACGTTCGCAAGTGCCTGAACTTTTATGGTCTACTTCAATAAACGTGTTTCCATTTCACTCTATGATGTACTGAAATAACGAATTTCCGAGAGAGCACACACTCTATATAAAGGGGAAAGTGCAGATGCAAAAAAAATAGTCCTTTCGAGATTTTCTGTTCTTCCACCACAAACATTTAAGTTTTGCATTACCTATAACATTACGGAATATTAGGAAACTGACGTTGCTGCATGCGAAGAGAAATACAATTTCTAAAATTTCTTGTTACCTATAGAACAGAAAACTTATTGTATTTACAGATACTTTCTGTACTAAAAACAAATAACTTTTGAAATCACAGAAGATTTCTGTACTGCAAATACAGAAGTGTAGTAATATTACAGAAATTCCCTGTTAGTCAGAACAGAAAAGTTTATTTAAAGTAACAAAAGTTTTCTGTTACTGATAACAGAAAAAACCAGCGAAATCACAAAAATTTTCTGTTACTGAGAACAGAAAAATTATGCAAAATTACCGAAATTTTCGGGACTAAAAACAAAGTGTAAACAAAAAAAAACTGAAATTTTCTGTTAGCAGGAACAGAAGAGCTATGTAAAAATACAGAAAGCATAAAAACAGAAAACAGAAGCAAACAGAAATTTTCTGGCAGGCCAGCTGCCAGAAAATTTCTGTTTTTTTCAGGAAAAATTTTTTACAGTGTACGTTTAGAAGAGTTAAACCTCAGCGATTCCCTTTTTTCTCGGAAAGTGTGTGCAAGCGATGCGACGTCACCACACCTAGCAACAAACGTCTAGCAACCGGCTGTCGAAGCTACTCGAAGCTTCGCCAACAACAAACAGCAGTCTGCGAACTCTGACCAATCCAGAAAATGAAACAAACCATAACGAAAGCGTCAGAAGGACACGCGCATGTTCTCTCGCACTCACAGTGCGAGCTATTGTTTCGGAACTTCTTTTTTACTGCGTTTGCTTCTACGCTGGCTGCATGTACACAGCTTTTGACTCACTTTCACTTCGTCCAAACTGCCAGCCTGTCCGCGTTCGTTTTGTGCATCGCCCGTTACGCAACTTCTTCGTTCGCCGCCCACGTAGACTTTCTTCAAGGACGACGCAGCCCTATTTCTTTTCAAAGCGCTGGCTCGACCCGTGCTTCGGCACCGTGCAACAACCCGCGTCGGTCGGCGGGCACGGGGACAGGCACTAATAAGCGGTTCATTTCGCTTGTCCGAGCGATACGCGACAAAAGAACGGCGCTCGGCGAATGGCGGCCGCCGAGAGGGTGTTCGTCGGAATCGCGGTCTCGCCTCGCCGAACAGCTGATCGACACGGAAGAATAATGGCGAGGGCGCCATGGAGTGTGCGCAGCCGGTGCTCGGTCGGGACACGTCGGGTAGTGCCTTGCTGCTGCCTCTTCTGAGAATACTTGCTCTCGAAGATTGGTTTGATGTAGTACCTTTATGTTAGGCTGATACGGGGACGCTTGTCGACGCTCTGGTGGCGAAGCTGCGGTGCGGCGCCGTTATCTTTTTTTTTTATACTGCGTACTCTAAAGAAAAGGTCGGGAGACCGAATCCCGGCCTCGGCGGCGGAATTTCTATGGAGGCGAAATGCAAAGAACACCCGTGCGCTCAAGTTTAGGCGCCATTAAAGAACCCCATGGTGGTCCAAATTCCTTGGATATTCATTCGAAGCCCTCCACTACGTCATCCCTCACAAACAAATTGTGGTTTTGGGACGTAAATCTCCTGCAATTATTATTAATGCTACTATAAAGAAAAAAGCGCGTATTTCGGAAGTCTTTCTGTCACGCAACAATAAACCGCCGTCTATCTCGAGTGCATTTCCTTGCTTTGTCACCGCGCGCACCGAACTTCCAGGTCACATGCGGTATGCACGTTATCAGCGTGATGTAACATTCTTAATAGGAAAGTATCTTGTCAGTTACCCTTCGCCTTGAATACGGTTCTATCTAGTAATAAATGTTGGGGTTTTACGTCCCAAAACCATTATATTATTATGGGGAAGCCGTAGTGCAGGGCTACAGAAGTTTCGACCAACAGGGGTTGTTTGACGTGCACCTAAATCTTATTAATAAGAACACGGGCCTCTAGTATTACGCCTCCATTGAAATAGGGCCGCTGCGGCTGGGATTCGATCGCTTGACTTTCGGGTCAGCAGTCGGGTACAGTTTTATCTTATAGTTCTTTGTTTATTTTTTATTTTTATTTCAAGAAACCCCTAAAGAACTCACTTGGGGGGAGGGGGGAGGAGGTGTTACATTGGATGGCAAAAAAAAAAAGGATACAAAGCCAACAGAGACACCGCAAGCATTAAAAAAAAAAGCTGCAAAAATAACAAGTCTTGCTTCAGCATAATGAAAAGGGCAACATAAAAAACGCAACAAATATTGAACATATTTGAAAAAGATGTTGAAAAAGGTAGCATAATAAGGCAACATAAAATAACAGAATAACACAACAGAGCACAAAATAAGAATCAAATGGGTTATTGAGAACAGAGCAGAACGTGAATGAACACTAAACTTTGTTATCGATTTTTTTTAGTCATTGAATTTCGAGATTTTGACTTCTGTCGCAATTGTACGAGGCAGCTAGTTCCATTCAATGATGGTTTTTGGAATGAAAGAATTAGAAAAAGATGAGGTACGGCATATGATGCGTTCGATCTTGAGAGGTCGGTCACGGCGTGCAAAGATGGCCGAGGGTGAGTGAAAGAAATCATCATTAAGCAGCGCACGACCACAAATTCTATGAATAAGAGATAAACGGGCAAGTTTACGACGATGGGAAAGGTTATCAAGCCCTGCACGAGCTTTTAAGGCAGTGATGCTAGTGAAACGAGAGTAGTTGGAGAAAATGAAGCGAACAGCACGGTTCTGCAAGGTTGTACCGTATACTTTATACTTTATAGGCTTCGAAAGCAACGTCGAGCGGCGCCACTGCTCTTATCGCAACTGGGAATACCTACGGCGCGTTCTTTCGCAACAACGCTACCCATCCCGCTTCCGCGCACGCGCAGTACTATCGGATTGCATCTGTGGTGCATCACAGTGTAACTATTGCTGACTAGCTGTGCTCCGGGCTGTATGAGGAGCGCGTGCGCGCACGTAAACTTGCCGCCGCCGATGCCAAATCCAGCGAAAAACCACCTTCTCCGGCAGCGTTTATTCCCAGTAACGCGCAGCCTGCTGCGAGCGTCGCGCCCAAACTTGAGCTTTGGTTCCCCATACCATACTTGCACTTTACTTAGTGCAGTATGGTATAAAGTATTCAGCCATTCTAGCCCTGCAAATGGTGTTATTTTGTAGGTGAACCAAAAGAAAAGAAAGGCGATTCCTGAAATCACGTCGTCCCGTACAACGATTTTTCATTAATATGTGCGATTACGAGCGAAAGCATGTTTTTAGTTTCCTGTTGATTTCGTTTGTCCGAACGCGGATCGATATATCCTGTTACCGGAAGTAGCCATGGCGTGTATACGGGAGTATTTCGAGATCCATTCACTCGCGCCGCTTTCGTTGCTGGTAAACCACCAGTTGTCGCCAGCGCAGCACTCGGTTACGCTCTGGTTGTTAACTCGAGGAAGCCGAAATACTTAACGCTGCCTCGAAGTGGCCGCGCTGCGCCGTCAGCGACGCTTGAAGTGAGAGCTTTTATTTTTTGCCAAGGCAGGCATTTCTCATCGCTCTAATAACAAACACTCCGCGACGTGGAAACGGCGGCAGTCGTGATCCTTGAAAACTCGTATGTGTACGCTTAATAATAATAACTAAGAAATGGAAAATAGACAACCACCCAATTGTAGCACGAAGCCACAAGGAAACCCGTACGGATTTCTCAGAAAGAAAAGCTCCTTAGTTGCCGAAAAAATTCGTCCTGGTCCGGGGTTCGAACCCGGCACCAACGCCTTCCCGGGGTGGTCGCTCTATCAATTGAGCTAACCAGGAAGCTAGCAATTGGCAGCACGAGGGCGAATTCATCGACAACTCGAAGCACATGGACACAAGTAGTGCATAATAATTAATAATTATAACTGTTGGGGGTTTTACGTCCCACAACCACGATACGATTATAAGGAACGCCGTAGTGGAGGGCTCCGGAAGTTTTCAGAGCCTGGGGTTCTTTAACGTGCAGTGACATCGCGCAGTAGACAGGCCTCTAGCATTCCGCCTCCATCGAAATGCGGGCCACCGCGGCCAGGATTCGATCCCGCGACCTTCGGATCAGCAGTTGATGTATACGTGTACGCTTAGAAGGCGTGCAGTGACAGCATGTGCAGCAATGATCGTTGCTTCAAACAGCACTGCTTCAATAACCAGCCTTAACGTACATAAGTCATGACGCGGTCAGGCCGACTAAATACTCTGTTTCATGCCAACGTAAAAACAAAGGAGCCATCTAATCGGCACGCCCAAAACGAAAATAAGAAACTAGACTACTCGCATGCGCACATCTTATCCTTAAGTTAATCCAGATCCGCTATGGCGGCTTAGCGGCTAACGTCTTGCCTTGCTCAGCTCGAGGACTCGGGTTCGATTGCCGGCCACCGCGGCAGCATTTCCTCGGGCGCTAAATGCGAGAACTTCATTGCACTTAAATTCACGTGCACGTTAAAAAAACCCCAGGTGGTCAGAATAAACCCTCAGTCTCCACACAGGTCCAAAGTTCCCACTACGAGTCCGGGCTGAGGCCCGCTCCGGCTCAACTTCGCTGAAGTTCATAAACAAAGTTTTTCATTCATTCATTCATTCATTCATTCATTCATTCATTCATTCACTCATTCATTCATTCATTCATTCATTCCAAACTACGGCTTGTGTCATAGTCATACCATGGCTCTGGCCCTTTAAACGTCATAATTTAATTAAATTAGGCAAGAGCCGAATACATATATCCCCAGCTTTAGAGCGCCGATATCGAGAACTGTTAGGAAGGAAGGAAAACAAGAGAGAGGAAAGGCAGGGATGTTAACCAGTTTGGCATAACCGGTATGCTACCCTGCACATGGGGGAAGGGATGGGGGAGATTGAAAGAGGAGTAAAGAAAAAGAGAAAGAGGAGGAGCACACACGCACATACATAACGTCACAGCGCAGAGCGGCAGTCTTGTGCAGTATACGGCATCATTAAGAGTCTACAGCCGCTCTTGCAAGTCTGTTGTCCTCAGGAATTTGAGCAATGCCTTGGTTGATTGAATTCTCGATGGCTGGAGAATAGTTTCTAGCGTCATCGTTCTGTTGTCGAGACGAGCGAGGGCGGATGAGAGGGATCGTCTCTGCACAGCGTAGCGAGGACAGTCCCAGAAGATATGCTGCAAAGTCTCCTCGGTACCGCAGGCGTCGCAAGTAGCGTTGTCGGCCATCCCTATGCGAAACGAATATGACTTCGTGAAAGCCACTCGAAGCAATAAGCGGCAGAGCAGAGTTGGCCTCTCTTCGGTGGAGTCCCGTTGGTATTTGAAATCGCCACAACGCGTTTAGGTGGTGTTGTCGATAGTTTTGGCTTCTTGGTGCATTCAGTGTTGCGATATCTTTTGCGATCTTTTGAAGCATGGCAGCAGCATCAGACCTTGAAAGGGGTATAGCCTCTTCCTTGTCGCCTTGCAAAGCTGACCGGGCAGCACTGTCGGCATGTTCCTTGCCAATCACGCCGCAGTGACTTGGCAACCATTGAAATGTCACTTGGTGCCCCTTCTCAAGTGACGTATGAATGAGGTGTCCTATCTCAAATACCAGTTGTTCATATGGTCCACGCCGCAGAGGGCTGACAAGAGAGATTGTAGCGCTGCTTTTGAGTCACTAAAGATTGGACCATCGCTGCGGTTGTTCGCGATTGACAACACTAAGTGCAGCGCGAAGAGCTGCGAGTTCCGCAGCCGTTGATGTTGTTGGGTGGTCGGTCTTAAAGCTAATAGTTACACCTCTCGCTGGGACAACCTCTGCTCCGGACGGATTTCGCATGGTCGTTGAGCCGTCGGTGTAAATATGTATGCGGTCGGTGTACTTCTCATGCAGTAGAAGAAGAGATAGCTGTTTAAGGACAGGCGATGACAAATCGGATTTTTTCTTGATTCCTGGTACACTGAGGTTCACTGCAGGACGAATCAAACACCAAGGTGGAATCGATGGTTTGGATGCGGGGCTGAAGCCTGACGGTAGGTTGGCGGAGTAGCTCCGGAGCATATTGTTGCGCAGTATGATGCTTGAGGTCTTTCCTGAGGGCAGTGTTGCCAGAAGGTGGCTAGGAGCTCGAGCAAAATGCCTGATGTGGGCTCTCAAGACTTCCAACGCAATGTGCGTTTGTATCGGTTGGTCCTTGGCGATGGCAATAGTCGCCTCTGTTGGCGCACATTTGGGCAGACCTAGGCAAACTCTGAGTGCCTTGAGCTTGTGCAGCCTGTAGAACCCGAAGATTCGTCTTGCAGGTGTTGGTTAGTACAGGCAGACTATATCTCAGAAATCCGAGAAAGAGTGCTCTGTACAATTCCAACATAGCATCTACTGACATGCCCCAGTTTTCCCTCCCAAGAACTTGAACAGCTGGGCGGTTGCCGTCAGGCGCTTCTTCAAGTAGGCCACGTGTGGGCTCCGGTTGAGGTTTCTGTCAATAATTATACCGAGAAATTTGTAGGTTCTGGCATAAGAAATTGTCTGCCCGTCAATAGAAATGATATAGGGTGTCATTGGTTTGCGCTTGAACGCAACCAATGCACATTTTTCCGGGGATATTTTGAGGCCCTGTTTGCTAAGGTAGTGCGCTGTCAAGGTTGCAGCCTTTTGAAGTCTCCCACGTATTTGAGGTCGTGTAACAGCTGAGGTCCAGACACATATATCGTCTGCGTATATAGATATCTTGATCGTACTTGGTAGGTTATTCGGCAAGTTGAATGAGGGCAAGATTGAATAGTATGGGGCTTAGTACTCCGCCTTGAGGAACGCCTCGGCAGGTATAGTGTCGTGTGGTAGGGCCGTCGTCGGTCGACACAAAGAATGATCGTGTAGTCAGGTAGCTACCAATCTATCGAAGAACTCGACCACCAAGACCGACCACCTCAAGTGCATCGATAATAGCCTCGTGTAGAACATTATCATAGGCGCCTTTCACATCCAAAAACAATGCTGCAGATAGCCGCTTACGTGATCTCTGCTGTTGAACGTACGTAACGAGATCAAGATTATTGTCTATGATGAACGGTCCCGTCGAAAACCAGCCATGGAGTTTGGATAGATATGGTAATGTTCGAGATACCACTCCAGGCGGCCATAGATCATTCCGTTCCATTATCTTCCCCACGCAGCTGGCCAATGCAATAGGGCGATACGAGGCAAGTTCAAGTGGCGACTTGCCTTGCTTCAGGAGTGGTACAAATCGGCTTGTCTTCCAGTCGTCAGGAACATTTGCCCTCTTGCCACGAGTTGTTGTAGAGTCGCAGTAGTTCTCCCTTCGCGGCCTCACCAAGATTGCACAAGGCTCAGTACGATATGCCATCTGGCCCCGGAGAAGAAGAACGCCTGCATGAAGCCAGTGCTGCCTCGAGTTCCTCCATCGTAAAAGGAAGGTCCATTCGGCTATCACGGGAGCAGGGGATGGCACTTCTGGCAACAGGATCTGGACGAACCGTTTGGTCGGCGATCCTCGCGCAAAAATCTTCCGCAACTTCAATGTCTTGTCGCTTTTGAAAAAGGGCCAGCGCCTTGAAGGGAAAGCGCTGTTCAGGATGGCAGCGCAAACCACGCAGCGTTCTCCAGATCTGAGAAAGGGGCTTTCGGGGGTCTAATTTCTGGCAAAACGTTGTCCACCGTTGAGAGGCCAATCTGTCCATACGACGCTGAATTTTCTTTTGCATTCGTCTGGCTGTCCTAAGGTCATGTATGGACTTGGTACGCCGATATCGTCGTTCCGCACGGCGGCGAAGCGCTCGAAGTCGTTCCAATTCTGTATCGAAATCGTCTCGCTTAGAAGGAATCACGATCGGGCGCGTTGCGTCTTGTATTGTGCGCTTGATTGCTTGCTCTAGCCCAGCAGGTAGGCCACCTTGGCAAGCTTCTTCCATATCAGACTTGAAAGTGGTCCAGTTAGTCATTCTGACGGCCTTCTGTAGACAAGACTTCGAGAGCCCTTTGATGTGAAGATAGGTAGGAACGTGATCACTTCCGTGTGTCTCAATATCCGAGAACCATTTAACAAATCTGGTGGAAGGAGCTGGAGACGAAAGTGAGATCAAGGCAGCTTACCGTACGTCACACCCCGAAGAAACGTTGCGCTGCCATCATTCAGGAGAGAAAGGCCATGATTCGAGGCGAAACTTGCCAATCTTCGTCCTCTTGCGTTTGTCCTTGTGCTTCCCCACGCCAGATGATGCGCATTAAAATCTCCTATAATGACCCAAGGAGCCGGACATGCAGTCAATATATGTTCTAATCTTCGTGAATCGAGAACTGTTAGATTTTCGTAATACATACGCGATGGACATGCGTGACTTACGGCGCTTATCGACCGTGACTGTCTGCCATAGACACTGTGGGTGTTTGCGTTTGTCTGGCATATGAACCGATCAATTTTGAATGATCGACTCCTGCTTCGTGAACGATCACTTCACGGCACGCCGCCTGCCGCCTCTGCGCGTATACGTAGACCTTTATTTCACACATGAGTTGCTTGCGTTCTGGTGATCACGCGACGTTAGCTGACAGGGACTCAGCGCAACACAACTCCGCGACGCACAACACTCCTGGTCTTTATTTGTATTTTTAATAGATGAGTGAAGAAAATCACAGACTTTATTTGTTTCCTTTCGCTTCTTCTTCTCTTTTTTTTAATGCCGGAGTACGCGCCGACACAACGGCTTCCTAACCATAAACGCTGTTCCATCAAGACATAAGGTATTTTACCGCGCAATTGACTCCGGCTTTTATCGTCAGGTATTCCTTTCGTGTAGTTTAGCGACAATTTCATTTCTTTACTATCTTTTTTTTTTCCCCCCAATTCTCGTATCCGTGGTCAAGAACCGTTGCAGCGTGAACCCTCGTTCCACAGCAGCTATTCCTGTGAGACCCCCAGCCGGTCGTAAAAATACACCCAAGCCACAACTTCCGAGATCGGCGTCGGACGCGTTGTGCAACCAACCGACCGCGAACCGATCGTTTTGTCGTATTATTGTCGGTGGACCGAATACGCTGGCCATTTGTTAGAACGAGACGTGATATTACTCAGAGCAGCAACCGGTGAAAGAAAAGAGAGAAAAATAAAAGGAAAGGCAGCTTAAGCAGGCCCTTCTGAGCGGACCTCATTTCGGTTCGCTACCCTGCACTTCGGCATGGTGATATGAGACAAAAACGGAGAGACTGAAAAGAGTAAGTTCATTATGCAAGCGGACAGCGCTTATGGAAATGTAGAAACATGCAGCTTCTGCGGTAACCTTTCTCGCAGTGCCATTGTCACAGTCGTAATGTTAATAATAATAATAATAATAATAATAATAATAATAATAATAATAATAATAATAATAATAATAATAATAATAATAATAAGAAGAAGAAGAAGAAGAAGAAGAAGAAGAAGAATAAAAACTTCACCTTCAAGAGTTGAACGCGACAGCGTAAATCGGGCTCCATGCGCATCGCCTTCGCAATCACTATCCTATAGCTCCTTTTCTGGGTGCATGCCTCAACTGTGCCGTAAGGTAACGAACGACTGTGCGCGTAACATTGGACGTTTCAAAC
>JALIZH010002040.1:0-14857 GCA_030522465.1 Rhipicephalus appendiculatus
ATAAGTTGTTTCTCTAGCATAGGCAGTGCATGCCGTGTGCTTTTTGGTATATATGATGTCTCTTTATCTTGTAAATACATTTGGTTGTGTGTGCGTGTGTACAAGCGGTCTCGTCTTTGCTTGATGACGTTTACATCATCGCTTTACTCACGAACTTTCACCACAGTGGATTCATTGAATACACTGGGTGAGACACAAAGCAGCTATGGACTTCGGAATTATTCTGTATACCTGAGTTCCTTACCAGTATAGCTTATGCCGCCTGCATAAATTGCGTTTACCAATTACGTCCGTTTCGCGTTGTCCAGCGCAACCTGATTCCATTTTATGCCTGAAGATCTACTGTATTCTCACCCCTATAACCCACTGCCTAAAATGTTCCATCGGTTGGTCTCCATTCCACCTTTCTAACTGACCAGTGCTTGTCTTTTGTCTGTATTTGTCTGTATAGTGTATCTTACCTTTGTCTGCGTACGGCGGCGAAGCGTATGTTTGTTGGTAAAAAACCACTAGCGTAGGTATGCGTCCCACATGTTGGACAAGCCCCATGCACACATTTTCTACTGCACGAGTTAACCTTGTGTGCTCTTTCGAGTAGCTCTCTGGTAGCTTCACATTATTTATTTCAAGCGTGATTCATGGATTGTGCTTTCTGACGGTTTTTTTTTAAGTTTCGCACAAATGTATTCATGCAGTGCCCAAAAATTTTCTACATTTTGCCTCTACCACACTTACCGCCGAGTGGTTGTCTGAGGAGATGTCTAAGAAGTTGGGTAATGCATGAGCAAGATATGTCAGTAAGAGAGCGTCTTTAGCGCCTATAAATGCAATAGGCCGCTTCCTTGCTGTTTCTGATAAACTGCACTTGTGGTGGACTTCAAGGTCCGCGGGCTACCAGACTGTCTAGAGGTACAAGAGACGGCACGTCCGGAACCAACACTTTTTAATGGAACAATGAAGAAGAAAATAGATGGCTTTGTGCCCTCGAGCTAGCGGCAGCTCGTTAGGAGCACTGGCGATGATAATGAAAGACGTCTGCTAGGGGTGGTGAAGACGAAGTTACATCTTCCCGTGCCCAGCAGATGGCGTCACTCGACTCCCAGTGGGAAGAACATTTGATCAGGGCGGTTGACTTCTGTTCCGACAACTGGAAAGAACACGAGCATACCTTTTACACGAAAGAGCCTGCCCTTGACGAATAACGGTCGCAGATGAACTGCACTTGGCTCAGCACGTGAAAAGGCTTTCTTTCCCGCAGACACGTCCGGTTGTCAAAAAAGTGTCCGTTGTTTGACACGTATCGGGTCGCACTCACACTCTTGAAGGTGTTCAGTAGGAAGCTCCGGTGATGACGTCTCCTCTCCATCTTTTTATTGCTTCCTCTCAAGCACTCTATTAATTGTACAACTTTGATGCGAAAAGAGAACGGCTGTGTGTCCATCGTTCGTTCCAAATGTGGTTTCATGCTCTCACGTAGGTCCTCAGTAATTAATTGGGTCGGATTTCCTTTGCTTCGGTGGAAGTGCCGCATGAAGGCTCCGCTGTCTTGTGGATTGTGGTCCCCCCGGTTTCTCACAAAGGTCTTCTCTGGCCACGGCTCGATGTGCGATGGGGGTCAAATGAGAATAGGGGATTTCTTCTGGTGACTCTTCCTCTAGGTACACAGGAAATGGTTTGTCACTCTTTTCGAAATGATTGTGCTGGCGCCTCACATTTCCAAGACGTTCAGTGGCCACAGCGAAATTCTCTTTACGTCGATCAGTTCCTTCCAGGGAAGTCGAAATTTATAGCATCCTTCCTCTTTCGTCTGATTTCTCTGGAAACTCTGGCTGCCCAACATAGACCCCTCATCAGCTTTGGCACGTAGACTTCCTAGATCCTGAATTCCTGTGAGAGCCTCCGAAACACAGTCATCTACAGAAGTTCGAAGCTCTACGATGGTAGAACAGTGAGCAGTGTTTCTGGGGAATGGAAGTGGCCCTTGGACAGTCCATCCTATTCTAGTGTGTACGGCCTTCAAGTCCTTCCACTTCTTGCACACGGGTTTCACTTCGTCAGTCGCAAGTTGCCAGTAATAATCAGAGCCTATAAGTATTTCAACAGAATTGTCTTTGTCTACCTCTAAGCAAAGTGCTCTTGTGTCCATTCCTGCTTCTTTCATTTTCTTTATGACTTGTTCTCTCGGAATGGGAATGCACTCTCCACAAATAGCCTCCACTTCCAAAGCTTCGATTTCAATGGCTTTGCCTGTCTTCACTGGGAAAAGGAGCACGCGAACTCTTCTAATCGTTTTTGGTATCTTTTGTCCTCCGAACGCTCCAACTCTCACAGTTTCTTCTTGCAACAGCCTGCAGGCAAGTTGTCGAGATGCTTCGATGGTGATGAAGCTCCGCTGACTTCCTCCGTCGAAGTGTAGCCTGTAGTTCTTTGATGTCGCACCTTCCTGCAACTTTCACCGTCAAGGACGGCAGTAGTATTACGGGGCTCACTTGTTCGGAGATAAGGTTGACTGCTGTCGTAGAAGTTTCGTTTCCCTTCTCCTCGAAGTCGGGGTCACATATAGATGTGACTTGTCGAGAGCATCTGTCGCATCCTTGTCTTCCTCTGCAGTCTCTTGAGACGTGACCTTGCTTCAGACATCGGTAGCATCGCCCGGCCTTGGTGAGAATTTCTTTCTTGTCTGTCAAACTCACTTCGTCGTCGCAGACTTCGGCACGATGCTTCGATGACTTGCAAAAAAGGCATAGGTCAAGCTTCCCCAACGCACTTGGTAGAGCTGCTGTTGAAGACAAGATACCATGCCCTACTCATCATGAACTCTCTGCAGCTTTCTGACTGACTTCTGGCCTTTTGGGGATGCATATGCCGCCAGAGTCTCTCGGCACTGAAGCTGATGTTCGAGGAAGTGCAGAAGATCTTGCAGCTCTTTCTCTACCTTGGTGGGAAAAACCCGCTAGGGGGGCTACGGAGTGCGGCTGCACTTCATATGGGCTCCTGCTTTCAATGCTAGTTTTTGTGGTTCAACGCTGTGCTAGTTCGGGATTTTCGTGCTGGCCAATTCACCAAGTCGCAAGGAAAGGACTGACACCTCCCACAAAGTAGTGAGTGATCATCTCTATCGATTTCAACATCTCGACGCGACGGTCCTCCCCTGCTAACCCTTACGCCGGGACAGTCTTCCGAACGCGCGAGCGCGTCTCACACCTTGGGCCCACGTTTGCATGTGCCCCCGCCGAACGCGCCGGCCTGGGAGGGAGCGTCGCGTTCCTATCTCGACCAACCTGATCAGAGAGAGACGCCACTTGCTACCCGGCCCCTAGACTTTCGAGGCAAGCAGATGGCTACTGCCGGACCGCAAGACGAACCAACATCAATGCAAACAGAGACGAACGCCGAGACCTCCGCCGCCAAATCGGCAGGGACCTACGATGCCAACAATGGCAAAACAACCGGGAAGGAGCATATAGAATGGTTGCAAGTCGGACGCAAGAAAAAACAAGCGTCGGAACCGACTCAAGCACCCAAAGAACAGCCCGACAAAGAGCACATGCCTGCGCAAAAGCGTCACAGCAACGCAAGAGGATGCCGCCTTTCGCAACGGACGACTTTAAAATCGTCTACAGGCCACAAGCTGGACTCGACTTATCGAAATGGAACTTAACAGCAATCACCCACGCTATCGGACGATCAAGCGGCCTCACGCAACAGGATTTCTACGACAACGTTCGAGTTCAAGTCCAGAGCGTTGAAAACATCATCATTGCGAGTACCGCCGACACGGAACGCGCATCCAAGCTCAGAAACATTACTACCGTCCAGTTAGGAGGCACCATCTTCAGTGTGAACCCCCATGTGAGACATCCCGACGACGTATGCAGAGGCGTCATCTATGGACTGCTCCCAGGTACCAGCAGTGCCGAAATTATAGCTGGCCTCAGAGTCGACTCAAGATACACGGTCCTTGGCGCTCGCATGCTTGGTCGGTCTTCTACCGCCGTCATAACTTTCGACGGACCACACGTCCCGTACTATATCACCTTACCAAAGTGGGGATTTTCGCTGTAGACCCTATCGAAAGACTGTGCAGTTCTGCCGCAAATGCGGTGCCATTGGACATCGACAAGACATCTGTCCCAGGCCCAGAGAAGACTTCGTTACAAGTGCGGGAAAGACGCAGTTACCGCAGATCACGAATGCATACCCAAGTGCAAAATATGCGAACAAGCGCATGAGACCGCCGGAAAGGAGTGCAAGAAGAAGCTACGACCAAACCCACCACCTTACCAAGTGAGACAACAACAACTTGAGAAGGCGAAAGGCCGAGAAAAAGGCTGGATCTCACGCTGTGGGGGACTTCCCCTGAGATGGACAAAACCTCTACCAGCCCAAGCAGCGCACTGCAAGCAAGCGCGGCCGAAGCAAGTCCGGTATCCTGCGATCGCGCTCCTGGTCTCGCACAAGGTCTCGCTCACGCTCCACCCAGCGCCTCAGCTATGCTGATGCAACATGGGAAGGTTCGAGTTCACAACACAACGAGAACACTGCAGAGTGCTTATCTGCTGAGACCACTGCATTCAAGAATCTCGAAAAAATGGTTTTGAACCAGCAGAAGGCTCTGCAAAGCCAGCGTGACCAACTCCAAAGCCAAGGGGCAGTTGTCGATAAGCTCGCAAAATTATGCAAAGAACAAGAAAAGATCATCCAGAAGCAGAACGAAAGCATAGAGAAGCTCACTCGATTATGTGAAGAACAGCACCAAGCTAAACAACAACCCATGGAGCTCAACACACCAGAAATTGAAGCTGTCATGCAGGCCAAGATCCTCTCCATCATCGAAACGAAAGTCGCCGCCCTTGTCGAATCGCAGCTCACGGCGATAGCAGAGCCCAAACGCACAGCAGTAGTAGAGTCGAGGCTCGAAGCTCTCGTCCAGGCGAAGTTGGAGCCCATCACCACCCAAATCGGTGACACGTTCACGACTCTCAGCCGCAGGATGGACACTCATACAGCCCAAATCAACGAGCTCAAGTCGCAACTGACGAACTTCATGGCTCATGTCAAGAACAACTGCATTAGTCACGCGGAACTTGAAGACTGGCATGGCAGGAAAAAACCACGCTCTCAGAGAAAGCTTCTCCTCAATCTCCCCCGAAGCCGAGCAAGTAAACGCACAGGACATTCACGACGATGGCAGGCTCTAACAACAAAATTCCAATTCCGCAACCGACTTTTCGCATTTGGCAGTGGAACTGTAGATCGTACAGACCCCGACTGGCGATTCTGCAAGAATATATAAAAGTAAATCAACCTGACCTCATCGCTTTGCAAGAGAGCAATACTGAAAAAGTAAGGCTCACGGGATACAATACTGTCACCCTGACCCCAAGAACCGCCATTCTACTCCGGAAAATCGTCGCGGCCCAAGCACACAAGATAGAAGACACTACAGTTGAACACACCATCGTGGAAGTCATGCCGGAATGAAAGTCACAACAAAGCCTCTACGTCGCTAACCTATACAGCCCACCGAGAGATCAGCTCACGGACTACGATCACTTCATCCGCGAACTGAGAAAACGCACGAGAGGTCAGCGGCTCGTGGTCGTAGGGGGACTTCAACGCGCCTCACACGGCTTGGAACTATGCCACCACCACCAGAAAAGGCGCGAGAGTCCACGACGCCGCACAGCAGCATGGCCTCACGTTATGGAATGATCCGCTCCAACCCACGAGTGGGAAACAGCGTCTCGAGAGATACCAACCCCGACCTCACCTTTACAAGAGACATCAAGAAGGCGGGATGGACCTGTCTCCCCGAGACGCTTGGTAGTGATCACCACATCATTCAACTCGAAATTGAATATGACCGTCGACCGACCAAAACAGGCACAGCAAGACTGACAGATTGGAACGCCCTCAGAAACGGGCTCGACGACGACGACACAATAGCGGACATCGACGCGAGGCTCACAAAAGTTCTGGATACTGCCCAACGGTGCACCAAAGTAATGCAACTTAACGAAGACAACCCCGCAATAGACTCCCACTTACTCCACCTCTGGGAGGCCAGAAGAGCCTTACTAAAGAGATGGAAGAGGCAAAAACTCAACAAGAAACTCAGGAAGAGAATTTCCTTATTGACAGAACAGTCACAACAGTATGCTGAACAGCTAGCAAGACACAACTGGCGTGACTTCTGCAATAAGCTGCAGGGTACTCTCAGCACCAAGAAGACGTGGCGCCTGCTGAGGGCTCTTCTGGACGAGCACCCCACCAAGACGCAGCAGCGGCAACAAATCCGTCGACTAACACACAACTACGACGGTTCGGAGGAAGACCTACTCAGTTCACTATGCAACAAGCTCCGCGGTCCAGTCCAATCAGCGACACCATCACCACCGCCCGAAGAATACGAAGGCATACCCAACGCTGACCTTGACAGGCCCTTCACACCAGCAGAGCTGCAAGCAGCCATTTCTAAGCTAACGAGAAACACGAGTCCGGGCAAAGACAGGATAGTGAACAAGCACCTTCGACAGCTACCCAATCCGGCTTTGACTGCTCTCCTACGGTACTTCAACGACTGCTGGGACAAAGGAGAACTTCCAGCCGCGTGGAAGCATTCGGAGGTGATCATGATAACTAAGCCCAACAAGCCCATAGCTGTTGAGAACTTAAGGCCCATTTCCCCGACCTCGTGCGTTGGCAAGCTGTTTGAGCACATGGTACATGACCGGCTCACGTCGCACCTTGAGGACAACCGGTACTTCCCAGACACCATGTT
Organism: Rhipicephalus appendiculatus; assembly: GCA_030522465.1. Lineage (NCBI taxonomy): Eukaryota > Metazoa > Arthropoda > Arachnida > Ixodida > Ixodidae > Rhipicephalus > Rhipicephalus appendiculatus. Next base: position 6,785 of record JALIZH010002040.1, read on the forward strand.
CGGATTCCGCCAGCTGCTTTCTACGCAGGACGTCCTCCTACTCCTGAAGGAAGATCTAATTGATCACCTCAGCAAGAACAGCAAGTCGTCCGTTCTTGCAATCGATGTCAAGGGCGCCTTCGACAATGTTAGCCATAAAGCCATACTGCAAAATCTCGAAAACACCGGCTGCGGTTCTAAGATTTATGGCTATGTTCGAAACTTTCTCACCAGTCGTACGGCTACGGTGGGGATATACAACCTACGAAGTGCAAAATTCGAGCTGCCGAACAGAGGCACACCTCAAGGTTCCGTCATATCACCGCTGCTATTCAACGTGGCGCTCCTTAGGCTGCCCCGGCTTCTTGACAACATACAGGGCCTACTTCACGCCATCTACGCGGACGATATTACGCTGTGGACGCGAGGCAGGAGCACTGGAGAGCAAGAAAGCTGCCTTCAGGAAGCGGTCGACGTCATCGAGAATTATCTCGAAAGCTGCGGCCTCCATTGCGCACCTGAAAAATCGGAATTGCTAGTACTTCAAGCCCGCACGCGAGGAAGACCTCCAACCTACGAAGCTCCAGACCCGTGCGTCATCCTCCGCGGGGTTCCAGTACCGAAGGTCGCCTCGCTCCGAGTACTCGGCTTGCACCTGCACCGCGATGGATCAGGGGCCGCCACGCTCCCTCGACTTCAACACACGGTCTTCCAACTGACGCACCTCGTGAGGAGAGTCGCCAACCGACGCAGTGGCCTGAAGGAAGATACCCTAAGAATCGTGCAAGCTCTTCTAACTAGCCGAATCACCTACGGAACCCCGTACCTCGCTTTCAAGACATCTGAAGTCGACAAGCTGAATGTGCTCATCCGCAAAGCTACCAAGCTCGCCATGGGGCTACCTCCGATGGCGTCGACCACCAGACTCCTCAGAATGGGTGTACACAACACCTGGCAAGAGTTGGTAGAAGCACAACGGACCAGCCAACTCGAGAGATTGAAGCTCACGTCGACGGGCAGATCGGTCCTTGAGCGCCTTGGCTATGGTGAGCGCTACATATGCGAGGCGGACCGCAAAGTGAAAATACCGCCATACCTCTGCGAATCTCTGAGCATCGCCCAAGTGCCGCGTAACATGCATCCCGATTATCATCGGAAACGACGAATAGCTCGAGTGGACACCATCCGCAGAAGACACCAGCATGATCCAGACGCTCGCTACGTCGACGCGGCTAAATACGCGGGAAAAAACGCCTACGCTATAAGCGTGGTCAACGCAGGAGGAATGGAGCTGACATCTGCCACCGTCCGGGTGCGGAGTTCCGAGACGGCGGAGGAAGCAGCGATCGCCCTTGCCACTACGACTGCTAAGGACGCGGTCGTAGTCTTCACAGACTCCCAATCCGCTGTCCGCAATTACACGCGAGGCCGAATCTCCGACGAAGCTCTCAAAATTCTGAGGAAGAGCAACACTCCGCTTCCTTACACCTGCGTGGTGTGGGTGCCGGGGCACGAGGGGCTCGAGGGAAACGAAGCGGCTCACGCCGCGGCCCGCGGTCACGTCAACCGGGCCTCCCACGCCGCCTCGCTCGACCCGCGGATAGCCAGCGCTACAGCAGAAGTGGAGACCGTACCACCGACATATAACGCCATACTCCAGCACCATCGCCTAGCCCGCAGGGTGTACCCGCCACCTCACCCCAAGCTGACTAAGGAAGAAGCCACCGCATTCCGAAGACTGCAGACTAATACGCACACGCACGGCATTCTGCTACATCGCATCAACCCTACGTTTCACGCATACAACTGCCCAATATGCGACGTGCCAGACACACTGGCACACCTAATAATAGAGTGTCCATGGCGCCACGAAGGTGGCAGTACCGAGCCTGCAACGACCGCACGTATCAACATCCTAGCCGAGACGTGGGAGGCCAAGATCGCCGCACGGGACCTAGACGACCAGCGAGGACTCGTCGCCAGGGCCCGGGAAGCCATTACGGCCAGAGGATTCCTGGAATGAGGGACCCTCCCACCTAGGGTGACCCCGAGCTTACGAGCTCGGGAACACTGTTTCGGGACATAATAAACGTTTATTTCATCATCATCTACCTTGGTGGTCCTGTCCTCTGGGTCTCTTTTCGCTGGCATCGTCGATACAGCAGCGACCGTTGCCGTCAGCTGGTGAAGCTCATGATACTTGAGCACCAAGTCTGATGGTGAGGCTCGCAAGAGAATCTCCCGTAGCATGGAGCAGTATGTAGAGGGGATCGTTCCAAGCGCTTTCAGACTTCTCACATGCACTTGTACTTCGTCATAGAGTTCTCGAAGTTTGGTGGTGCTAGAAGACGACAGGACTGGCCTAAGATCTAAGAGGCTTCGGAGATGTTCCTGAACGATAATCCTTTCATCCCCGAACCGTTTCTTGAGGATGTCCACTGCGTCTTCATAGCACTCTCCCGCTGCCTGCGGTCCGGATATAGCTGCAGCGGGAGCTCCGCTTACAAGCATGCTCAAATAGTTTAACTTCTCGGCAGCGCTGAGGTCTTCATTATTGTGCACTGCTGTCGAGAACTGCACCCAAAATAGATGCGATTGCTGTCGATTGCCGTTGCATTTTTTGCAACTCTAGTTGCGGCAGCCTCGACCTGACACCGACGGAAGCATGACTCGTCGTCGGGCGCGAGGCTTGGGACGCACGGTCGTTCTGAATCGCAAAGCGAAGCTTTCAAGTCAACGTGATGATCTTGTCCCCGTAGTTGCTCGCGTCTATTTTCTCTGTCTCGAGCAGATCGTCAGGCGTCTTGTTTAGTATGCTCTCGTCGATCTTCGCCATCTGTCCGTAGATCGCGTTAATTCGTTCAATTGAAACGCTGACCTGTGACGATGACAGCTGTTGTTCTCTTAGGAGGCATTCCGCTTCTTGCACGATGGCACCCAGTTGCGAGCGGAGGCACTTGCGTCGTCGGAGTAGCCGTTCGATGGGTCAGTCGGCAGCCGGGAAGTCTTCGCCAAGGGTTCAGGTGTCACAGCCCGACGACACCTTGAATCGATGAGGTTGGCGTCGTTTAGACGATCCCGTTGAGTTTCGGCACCATGTGGTGGACCTTAAGGTCCGCCGGCTACGAGACTGTCTAGAGGTACAAGAGACGGCAGGTCCGATACGAACACTTTTTAATTGGACAATGAAGAAGAAAAAGGATGGCTTCGTGCCCTCGAGCGAGAGACAGCTCGTGAGGAGCACTGGCGATGATAATGAAAGACGTCTGTTAGGTTGGTGAAGACGAAGTTCCAACAGCACTTAGAGACTATGAGCATGAAACAATATTGTCACGTGGTCGTGACGTCGACGAAGGCAGAAGTCGGTAGGTCCAAAATGAAACGCGCGTGGCAATATTGTGGTCACTCACTCTTTCAATGCCTCTACATGAAGGTAACGTCCTGAAAAGTGATCACTAAAGAAACAAGATACAGAACCTTAGTCGGAGATCCTTCATGGCGCGTTAGAACTGCAATGGCTTCTGCAAAATGAAACCTAAACATGATGTCAGTTATCAAGTTGGCGTCATCATCGACGAAATTGGCGACTGCCATTTGAATTTAGTTTCGTTGAAGTCACCTGCCATAAGGGTTTTTGCGGCAATGTATGTGTGTAGGCATATAATCGTTAAACTTTTCTAATATGACACTTCAGTTGAACAGCTAAATAGCGCAAACTTCAGAACAAAAGACAATAGAGTGCGACACACACAAGCACTCTCTCGTCTTTTGTCCCTGAAGTTTGCGCTATTTAGCTGTTCAAATGGAGTACCAACTAACCCAAACACGCACCTTATTAAGACACGTCAGCATGATGGTCTGTAGAAAAAGGAAACATTATTGATTGCGTTCTTCACACAAAAATGACTTCATATTGTTTCACTTACAGCAACTATGAGCATTACTGTATCAGATATAATGTACCTAAAAAGTAAGGCTAAATCTCAAACTTGTCATTCTCTGTCCGTGCGCATAACGGTATACCCCGTAGGTACAAACTCGCAATCTAAAATAGCGGTGCTGTAAATAAACAACTCTCTCTCTCTCTAAAATAGCGGTGGGCAGCAACCTTTATGTGTACGGTATATTGCCCTGCCGATAAGACAGCGAGTTCATCCTTGCTTTTAATATTACTCACTTGAAAATTTAAACGTTGACGGTTTCGTGTAGAACGAATTATGGCGCTCTTTTGTTTTTCTCAGCCACAAAGGCGTCATTTCGGTCCCGTTCGAAAGGGTGGTCATTCATGGAAACTGATGCGAATGTTAAGCCATATGCATGGCAGTAAAATGAAGGTTATAAATAATTTATACACACTTCTTGAGTGCATTGAAGCCCCACCATATGCGATCTCAGTAGGAAGGAATTATTGTCGACATTTCAAACATCTTCAGAAAAAAAAAGAACGCCAGGCCTGCGCGGAACGCGCAGCACAGTCACAGCGAAAGCTGGAAGGGCGGCCTTTCTAGAACCTTTTTTAAACACTCTTGGAGCAACTACTACAAGCGCACTTACGTGGTACCCACTACGCCATAAATCATAATTTTTTGAGTAGTGGGGAAGCGTCTACTATACCAATATTCTTCATTCTTCGGAAAAGCGCGGTACCCGCTACACACTTGTAACGCATTATGTGCACTTTGTTGCTTCTGTGGCTGACGACGATGAAGAATTATGCCATTTTGTAATGGGTTGGAGCATTGAACGACCCACTCGTTACGCAATTCGTATTGTGTGACGCCTGGTTGTTACTTCACTGTTCTAAAACGCTTTACAACACACGTTAACGCGATTTCTTACCCGACATGAAGCCTGCATAGGATCAGTTTGCACCGCAGTTTCAAGCAGTGGCGTAGCTCGGTGGTCGAGTGCTGGGGTGCCACGCAAAGGACCCGGGTTCGATTCCCGATCTGTCATAGGTGATTTTTTATTTATTTAGTTTTTTCTTATTTCGTGCGATAGTGGTTACGGACACCGGCGGCGGCGGCGGCGGACAACTACGACGCAAGAACGACCCTTGTTGTGATCTCATAACAGCTTTCGCTGTAAAAACTGCGCAGCAGGACGAGGCACAAAGAAAGAATTGACGAAAACGAGCGCAGAATCACAAGTAGTTTATTGAAAACCGTGTCAAACTTAAAAAGCCGCAGTAAAGGTGATGTGTCACAGACAGGGAAAAAAACACTTGAAACCGCGTAGCCAAAATACAACACCGGTCAAAGATTTCAAACTGACAATCACTCACTTAGTTAACTATAGCACGTGGACCGCAGATAATCGAACTCTTTATCGGGCAAACTGACAGAGGGAGCGCTGACACATCTTTCACCCTTTCTCCTGATGTGGAAGGCCTCTATTATCTTGCGGCGTAAGTATCTACTATCCCTGGACACTAACTGCGGATCATTAAAGACGGGTTCACACCTGCACTCTCCGCGATGCGCGGGCAAATGTAAGCCCGGGGTATTCGAAAGGGATCGCTCGTGCTCCTTTAGTCTGACATTGATGCATCTGCCCCTTTCTCCGATGTAATTTTCGCGCACGTTAACGGGACCCTGATATACTATGCCTACCTTACATGGTACATACTTATTCTTATGTCGTACACGATATTCATTTTTCTTCTTGCTGCTATCGCTTTCTTTCCTATGGTTTACAAGATTGCAAACCTTCGAAAGCTTACCTGGTGCTGAGAAGGCAATGCGTATAACATACTTTGCGCCTATTTTCTTTAACCCATGGGAGAGGCCATGGGTATACGGAATCACCGCGAACCTGTGTGTTTCAGTGGCCTTCTCTCCCTCTCCCTGTGCTTTCCCTTCTCTTTCCTCGACTACGCGAGCCAGTTAATTGCACACAGTGGCAGTCACGTGGTCTGGATAACCAGCGGTGCTTAGCCTTTCTGTTTGTTTAATAAAACTTTTCTGCATTTCATGAGTACACTATTTGTCTAGCGCTGCTTGCAAGGCCGTAAAAGCTATGCCCATCTTAATAACTTTCTAGTGGCTCGAACCATAATTAAGTTACGGTTTCTTGGCCCTGGGATTATATGCCCAGCATACATGGTCAGTATTAAATTGAAATTCCATGTCTAAAAGCTGTAGCCAAAGATCATTCCAATATACTATCGTGAACTTAAGTCCAAAAACACAGTCGGCCGTTTCCTTATATTGTTCTCTTCCAAAAAACACCAGGTAGTCATCAACATATCTAAATATCCTGACCGAGTCAGTTAAACAGTCCTGAATGGCTCTGTCGACACCGCTGAGAAAAATGTCACTGAGTACAGGTGCGACACAGGATCGGATACACACACACCGGTTTTCTGCACGAACAGTTCATTCCCGATGCCGACCACGGTAGATTCCAAATACTACGCCAGAAGTTTTAGGAACGTTTCCACGGACACGTTGCTTTGTCGAACAAACCCAGCCTCGTCGTTGAAATCAGTAATGCACTTCTTGACGCTCTGAAGAACTTCCTGCTGCGGCATAGAATAGAATAAATCTTCCGCATTCATCCGTCCTGTTACCCTTCTCCCTATTGTAAATTCTGTACCTCCTCCAGCGCAGACTTAAACCACATCATGTGACACTGTCCTATGCACCCTCTTCCCCCTTTCTTGAAACGCCCAATTTCTAGTGAGGAGCAGTGGGAGCCTGCCTTGCACAGCTCGAGGCCCGACATTCAGGAGGCCATCCTGGAGTGGGCTGAGAGGGTAGAGGAGGAGTACTTCAAGTAGTTCCTCCCCCACCACCCTCTATCCTACTGCCCCCCTTCCCTTTAACTAGGGAGAAATAAAGTTGTTCATTCATTCATTCATTCCACGTCTATGCTCGCCGCAGCGCACCAGCCTGAGTTTTCTTCCCTCAGAAACTTCACCAACATACGTGAATCTGGGATTCTGAAGGGATCCTTGATCGCTAGGGACGCGAGTTGCTGCTGGAGGAATCCGGATATCGCGCGAAGCCAGGTGCTTCTTTCCGAGATAATGGCTCTGAGCGGCGCATGAGCCTTATGGATCTTCACTGTGTAAAAAAACATGAAGCGTCAACCTTGGGGCCTTTTTTACTTGGGCAGCCACATCTGTAAGGCCTACCTTATCGAGGTAGTTTAAGACTCGTTGTCTTAAATGCTTAGCACTTCCTCCTATATTCTTAAAGTTCTTCTCAACCACCTCTTCTGTTTTTTTCTGCATATATTGCTTCGTTCATAACCACAAAGTGGCCCTCTTTGTCTGAATTCAACACCATAAGTTCGTTCTCTACGAAATAATCAACAAGTGGCCGCAGACTCACCCCCGGTTTTTGATGCTCTGGCCCTAAGGTCTTCAGGAACTTTGTTCGAGACCGCCTTCGCGAATACCACCTTGTCGACGGGTAAAGGGGAGAAATCAACGGTGAATTTGGGCCCTTTCGAAGGGTGTTAAGGTGTATTTCCGGTACTTCTTGGTCACCAAGAGCGAGTACGTCTTCCTTCCCTCCTGGTTGTCTCTTCCTCTTCTTGGGTAGGTGAGGGAAGATAGTCTTCCACAAAAATTCAGTTGTCTCGTCGCTCTGCTTACACCAGGCTCTGAAGCGTCGATTACATTGCTCCTCCCCTCCCTGTGCCGCGCACGCAATCCTTAAGCATTCTTTGTAGTGGCTCGCGTTGTGCCACTGTCAGCAATATCTATTGCGCGAAATAAGAAGAATACGCAAGGCCTGTGCGGAAGACGCACCACAGTCGCAGCGAAAGCTGGAACAACGACTTTTCTAGAGAGTTTTGTAAATTTTCATTGTATAACTCAGTGTTGTACGGAACGGCGTTCCAAGGAACGACGTTCCAGGAACTAAGTTCATTTTGGGAGGAACGAAGGAACGCCACCGTTCCATTCAAGATCGGTGGAACTGTAACGATAACGCGTTACGTCTACGACAGAACGGCAGGGGGGAACGGCGTTCCTTCTGTGAACGTTCAACGGCGTTCAACAGGTGTGCGCACGCGCACAGCACATCATGCAGAACAGGGCGGATGGCCGACCGCGTCAGGCACACAGGCACGTGACTATGCTGC
>JALIZH010002041.1:0-13671 GCA_030522465.1 Rhipicephalus appendiculatus
AACTCCCCCGAGCCATTACTCGCAGCGCATTCCCACTTCTGCTGGCGAGAGAACTAATGGAGGCTTATCCCATTAAAAAGAAATACAGTGACTATCAGTGGCACTTCTGTTGTGCTGCGCAGTAAAGAAAAACTGCTTTCAGAAACATGGCTATAATGCGCATATTTATATCTTGCTGTTCCGATCCTGGTTAGCGTTGTTGATTGGCGCGTGCGATGCGCCTGCGCGCGCCACTCGGCTGTGCATATATTAGGCACACTTTTAGGAATAAAGCTTAGTTGCGAGTAGCGCCTGTCCTGTGCTTCTGTGTGTCTTCTTTGTCGTGTTCGATTTAGCGCTATCCATTTCTGAAATTTATGAACGAACTAGCCCAGCAACGTATTTTGTTAAGCTACAATTCTCCAAGCTCCGGTCATGGCTGTAGCGCAAAAGAAGACTGTCAGATTTTGAAAAGATGAGGATAAGCGTAGTTCGAGCATTTATTCAGTCCAACCAACCGGTTTCTCGCTGCAGCAACCTAGTAGTGTAACGATACCACTTTGGTGTTATCCTCACGGGTACCTATAGAAAACACAAAGGGGGTAGGGGGGGGCGCAGGCATATTACATTTTTTTTTGCTATAGCTGATCACCTACGTTAGATGTAAATACCCAAGCTGAGGCAAATGCCTTGTACAAAAAAAAAAAAAGAAAAGAAAAGATACACCAGATTAAGCGTATAAAATAGTTTGTGTTCTCTTTCGAACCGTAATTTCCCATAGTGTACAGCGAACCGAAAAGAAATCTATCACCAGACTGAAACACTCCGTACGATGGATGCATCTGAGCGAGACAAGACGCGAGTGATGGTGTGATTGAGCAAGCAATGCGATCGGGATTGTTGGTCTACATCCATGGCTTCAGATATCGCAAGAGGGACGACAGAATAGTATACCGACAGCTCGTCCAAAATGCCCGTCTTCGTTGCCCTCCTCCCTCCCCTGCGCCTTCCTGCCAGTGACGCGTACCAGCAGTCTCGTCACCGTGGCGGCAATCCATCATGCTTAGCCAGATCCACTGCTCTCTTGTCCGCGCAGCACTCGCTCCCCTCTGTCGCTTTCATGGTCTTCGTAGGTTTCGGGTTTCCTCTCACTCGATCCCTGAAAGCTCAGGCGTTCTTTCCGGCGAAGGCAGCAAATTGCGAGAGGTTAGAGCAGTGGTTCTCAAATGGGGGGTTAGTATATTCCCTCCTAAGAAAAAAAAAGATTATTAAAAAAATTTAAAAACCGCGTCTTTTGGAGACACACTATGCCCCGTGTCAGCGGCCCCTTCAGGATTTTTTTGTTATGCTTCTCTGCAAGACATTTCTGCATTGCCGCGGAGCTGGCTTATGTTTCGCCTTCTACTTCAGATAGCTGTAAAGCTTTTGTTGCAGTTTTCTACGAGATATGCACGCAGGCACGCTTTTTCAAGGTTTGCATATTTGAAGAGTATACATAGAAAGAACAGGTTGAATGTGGCTGCAGACTGCACAACTTATTGACCAGCTGTTGAGATCGAATTGGCGTGGCAGTGTAGTTTGACCTTTATTTGCCAGGGAGAAACAAAAGGCGGCTATCTCACGCTGCGTGTTGTGTTAATTAATGGTCTCCCCCCTCCCCATCCCTTTTCTCTCACGGCAAGGGGTCCCCTCATCGCTTCCACCGGTCCGCAAGGGGTCCTCGAAACATCCATGCCCGAGAACCACTGGGTTAGAGCGTCCCCCCTCCAGCGCGGGAGGCACTGGTTTCGATTCCCAGTGTTCCCGGGCACCCAACGGCATTTCTAATGAGGAGAGAGGTACCCCGGCCCTGGCACTCAATGTCGCGGGTATTGACTTGTCAAGATTGTGGCCTCTGCTCCATCTTACTTAACTCTCCTCTCCCACAACGACTCTGAGCAGTGCTCAATATGGGTTTCAGGTATAAGCGTCTTGGCCCCAAACCACTGGTACGTTTCCAGCTGCTCTCCGTTAAATAACGTGCTGCTGTGTGGGGCCGGGTGAAAAACTCTCTCTAGGAGTGCACTTCACAAGCGAACTATGCGACGTTATGTCCCTGTCTCGATATGATAAGTGACCCTCTATTCCCCTCCTTCTGTTCCTGTCTTGTCGCTCTTCCCTCATTCAATGACGCACGCCGTTTCAGTGTCGGCTGCTCGAGCTATAGACAGCTGCAGCGTGGCCATCAGTAAAAGTCTCCCTTTCACTTCTCTCCTTTCACGTATCTTTCCTGAAATACACGACCGATTTTAAAGGAGTCCCCAACCATTTCTCGTGCTTGAAGAAAAGCCGATACAGCGGAAAGCAGACGCTGCAGTGAACAACTGAGCCGAATCTTGCAGTCGGGCGTGGCAAGGACGGTTTAGGAGCGGAGAGCGAAGTTGTCACTTTCTCAGGTGCCCTATCTTCATACAGGGGTCCGGACATTGGGGTTGCCACCTTAACCCTTTCGGCCCTGGCGGTGTCAATGGACACCACCAGACAAGATTTCTCCTAGCACCTCGGAAATGAAACCAAAACTGCTCATTCTTGGGGGACTACTTCTTCAATCATCCCCACGGCGATTGACATCAATTGTCACGAATTACGGTCGGACCCGGGCAATGGACTCGGTCAAGACTCGAGTGTGAGAACAACACATTTAATAAAGAAGGGCACAGCACACTAAGAGATATACATATATACAAAATCGCATAACTGCCAGATAACAACCCTACGCAAACCCAATTACAACAAAACTCAAACGTCCTATCGAAAGTCTGAAAACCCTCGCCTTAGTCCAGCTGGTGCTTGGGGCCGGACTCCTCGATGTCGTCGACTTGACTTGGCTCGCTGCCAAAGTCCCGTTGGTCCCGTCTGTCGTCCTTGTTGTGTATTCCGCTGCATGCGTCGGTCGTTGCCTGGGCGGACAGGTCGTCCTCGCCGACGCAAGTCGCTGCTGGCTAGGCCTCTTCACTGTTGGCTACTTCACCCGGTGTGGCGTTCCACTGACGACGTGGCACTCCGGGGATTGACCTGGGTGGCTCGCATCCGAAGGGGGCTTGCGACGGAATGCTCGTACTTGCTGGGCGCGGCTGCGGCATCACCGAGGAGCCTCCTTTCGACTGTCGTCGACTCCGCCGGCCACCTCGGGACGCCCGCGTCTCAGACTGTAGACCCGAACACCCGTCGCTCCCGTCGCCGGAACATAAGCTGGCGATGCGTCCTTCTCCTGCCGAGTCCACCGAGACAATGGCCGCTGTTCCGTGCCCGTGCCTCGCGCTCTCGAGAACCTTCCACGCACGCGCTCGTGCCGATCCGAACACTTTAGGGGCTTCTTCCTCGTCTTCACTTTGTCTCCTTATGGCCGTTACTCATGATATTACGCCCCCATTTCGAAGAGTTTTTTACCAAAAAACTGCTTCTCTGCTAAACTTGCTCCGGATGTCATAACTTGTCTTCTTGTGTTGTATTCTTTTGCCGCACACTGCTGTCACCGATCGCCATCACTTCCATAAGATAATCACAAAACACTGCACCCAGAGTTCACATTTTCAAATAATCATTTCGTCCATAACACTCTCGCACAACAATACCCATCTATACACAATAGCTCTATGTGGAACACCTTTTACTTAATCAGACTCGCGCTCTTTTATAATACACCTCACCAAATCCAAAATTTCATCCTTCAGCTGTTTTCGCCTTCTCATGTTGCGCGTCTTTCGCGGCTTCCCTCTGCGTCTTCTTGCTGTGCGCCGTCGCGAACTCCCAGTAGAACCACTGCTTTCATTCTTTGCAATCATGTAACGCCTCATCCAGGCCACTTTCCTAGGGTGCGTGCCAACTGCGCGTCTACCCCTAAGCATTTGCACAACACTCTTGGCGTCTTGATATCCACGACCAAATCGCGACGCTTTATAGACTCTCTTCTTTTTCTTTCGTTTGACGTGGATAACCGTATTACCATCCCAGCCAATCGCCCTCTCACGCATGCGTAAGGCCGCCTCTCGTGAATGCTCTACGCATGCTTCCGTAGACATGACCTTCTGTGAGGAGCTACCTCTGTCTTTCGCGACTGGCTGGTGGTTCGCGAGCGTTTCCTCTGTGCCCTGTTCAGCATCTCCAAAACATTCCCGGGTCCGACCGTAATTCGTGACAATTGGCGAGCCTGCCAGGATTAATTATCCTAACCCTTTGGTCTCTAACGACACAGGAACATGGATTTCGAGAAATTGTTGGGAGTAGCGACAGCGTTGGGGGCTCAGTCGAGAGGAATCTCTTATGTTGTTCGAGCGCGCGGAAAAGGAAGCTCGCGAGGCTCGCGAGGCACGTGAAGCTGAGAAGGAGATCCTGCTCTTAAAGTTGCGGTTAGCGGATGCGTCTAACGCAAGAGACGATGACAGTAGGTCATCCGTGTCTGTGGAACGGGAGCTTCCTAGAGCAAAGAGCGTTTGTCCACGGAAACTAATGGCCCCATTTGATGACAAAAGGGATGATCTAGACGCTTATCTGTACCGTTTTGAGAGAATCGCTGTGGGTCAAGGGTGGCAGAGAAGTGAGTGGGCGACGGCACTGAGCTTATGTCTAGTAGGCGAAGCTCTAAGTGTATTCGGAAGGATGCCCGCGTCCGATTCTTTGGACTACGACAAGGTCAAAAAAGCTCTGCTTCAGCGATTCAGGCTAACAGCTGAAGGATTCCGGGAAAGATTTCGAAAATGTAAGCCCGAAGACGCAGAGACGGGTAAACAATTTGTCTGTAGGTTAACAAACTATTTTGAGAGATGGATGGAAATGTCCGACACAGAGAAGAGTTATGAAGGCGTCCGAGATAGAATCGTGATCGAGCAATTCTTGAGTTGTTGTAGTCCAGACCTCAGTGTTTTCCTTAAAGAGCGAGCGTTGAAACGGCTGGATGACTATGCCGAGTGTGCCGATCAATTTCTTGAAGCGCAAGGCTCCAACAATTTAAGTAAACCAAAGGAGAATCATGGAGTGGAAGTTGGGGCAAAGCAAGCGATGGCGGGTGTTATACCCAAAGCGCTTAGGTGTTTCTTGTGCAACCGTGTTGGTCATCGTGCCCGTGACTGTCGTTTCGGAGGTGTACAACAGGAAAGACGTTATTGCAAGGTGTGCAATCTGGGGAGCCATGACACGGAGGAATGTAGGCAGAAACCGCGAGATCAAGTAGCGGCGGTAGTAGCACACGAAACATCAGACAAAGATGGCCCAAAGGACAGAGAAATGACGAATGTAGTGAGTGCAGCAGTAGCCACAGGTGGCCTGGAGAATGTCACCTTACCTGTTGTCAAAGGGATAGTGAGCGGTAAACCTGTATCGGTACTTCGAGACACCGGTGCTAATACGGTGTTAGTTAGAAGAGGTCTGGTAGACGACAGGCAGTTGACAGGAAAGACAGCACGTGTGGTGTTGGTTGATGGGTCTAAAAGGTGTTTCCCGGAGGCTACCGTAATGTTAGACACCCCGTATTACACAGGACGTGTAACCGCACTGTGTATAGAAGATCCCTTGTTTGACGTTGTGTTAGGCAATATGAAAGGTGTAAAATCAGTTGATGACCCATTGACACGAAGAAAATTGCCTAGTCCACGCATAAGCGGCTGCCTAGAAAAGGCGAAAGAAACGAAAAAGGGTGAAATGGATTCGAAGGAGAATGTGGGTAAAAAGGAGGAAGGACAGGAGGTTAACACGACTGCAATATTGAGTGACTTAGGCATACCGACTGTTGAGATGGGTAAAGAACAGTGGAATGATCAGACGCTTAGGTATGCAGTAAGTAGGATTGGAGATAGGCCGATGAAGGAAGGAACGAGAGCAGGTGTGACGTACGTAGTAAATGATGGCGTGGTGTACAGAAAGTTCGTAAGCAAAGGCAGAGAGTGTACACAATTGATGGTGCCAGCTAAGTATAGAACAGCTGTATTGGAGAAGTGCCACGCCAAGGGGCATAAAGGAATGAGGCGAACTGTGATGACATTGACTAGGGTAATGTTCTGGCCTGGGTTGCATAAAGACGTGAGAAAGTTTGTAGAAAGATGCTGCAAGTAGACGAACAAGAGAAAAGAAAGGTTGAGGTAACGTGCTGAGGGTGAGAAGAGTATCCTAGCTCCTTGTATATTTGAGTGCTTAGTTCATACAGTTCCGTAACGCGAAGCTTCTCGATACCGCAAACTAGCGAATATGTTGAGTAGTCAGTATAGTGACTTCGTTACACTGAGTGGCTGTGTTTATACGTGATATTACTGCTATTGTGAACATTTGGTGAAGTTGTGACAGTAGACATAGTACCTTGGTGCCTTTATGTGAACTATGAAGTGTTCGACGTACGTGATGTGAACAGTGATAATGAGGTGATGTGAGTGCGATTGTGAAGTGAAGTGCATCAGGAAGACGTGTATATGTAGATGGACGACGGAAGGGAAGAGAAGTCGCCCAGGGACGTCATGAGCAGTTTTTCATGATGAAAAACTCTTGAAAGGAGGGCGTATTGTCATGAATCTATTTACTTGGAAGTGCGGAGAAAAAGACGAAGATGGCCGAAAATAAGCTTACTTAAAAGGAAGTTAGAATAAAGGAAGAAAAAAGAAGACAGGACATGGAAGACATAATTGTTTAAAGAACTTGAAGACGAAGAAGTAGGAAAACGGGCACGAGAGGTGACGTGGCCGGCAGAGGGAAGGAGAGAGGGCAGACGGCTTTGGAACGGCGAGAGGTGCGGACGTGTGGGAGTAGCGGCAAGGCGTTCGCCCGAGGTCCGCCAGCAGAGCTCCCGGAGGAGTGCCCCAGCCTTCGCAGCAGCGTACTGGGAGCTGCGGGGCACGACCGGGAGTGCGACCAGTTCGGCCCAGCGAGGTTCTTCTCCTGAGGGCGCGCAGATGTTCTGCGGCTGTGTTCCGTGGGCTGCGCACCAGAGGTCGAGCGGTACAGCTGCGGCGAGTACCTGACGCGACGGTGACCGGCCACTACGAGGCCCCGACAGTGCAGCGGACGGTCATGCTCCGGTGAAGCGGCGTACTTCGCGGACACAACCAGACTTCGTCTCAGCGCCGGATCCGCCACGTCAAGGCCATCGAACATTGATGGGACTGTAAATATTTGGTTTTTTTTTTTTTTTAGTTTTTTGGGATAGCGTGCGCAAGTGTGTGTTCTTCATGTGTTTAGATTTTCACTACCTTTTCTGTATATATAGTTTGCTTTTCTTTTCGCATAAAGAATTTTTCGAGATCCTCAGTGCCCTGTGCCGTTGTCCATCCTTAGAGACCATGACATCAATATTGGGGCATTTTTTGCGAAGATGGGGGCCACAAAGAAGAAGAAGCTTGACCGTAGTCTTGTGTGAAGCCGAGGCGCGGAAGCTCAGGCGGGTAAGCGCCAATTACGGCCCAACGTGGCGAAGCTGTTTTAACGAGTATCACACTGAAAAATATGTCGTTAGTTCTCATTTTGTCTACTCTAGTCAGTAGCACGAATAAAGAAGCCATTTTTCTCATTTCACAAGCACTGAGCCCTGATGACCTAATTTGATGCCATGTTAATTAATCCATAAATAATTGCACTACTGCCTCAATTTTTCGGTTGTGGTCTTCTGAGCTCCTAACTATTATGAAAACACGCACAAGTAAAGTCTCCGATCAAAATAAAAAATCCAGGGCTGAAAGGGTTAACACTAGAAGAAAAAAAAATGCCTCCTAGGAGGTAAGGGTGGGAGCGGGTTGCTTATTCAGCTGGCTGGTTAAATTTACGCGGAAAAAGAAAAGCACCATGTCAAGTCTTTGACGTGCAGTGTTATGTATTGTAACACTGTTTGCCTACTAAGTCATCGTAACGTACAGACGGGTCACTGTTAAAGGAAACGCTTGCGTCCAGTGCCCATCCAGATTTTACATCTGTGAACTAAGTTTGTCACCTTACTACTAGAAAAAAACCAGCTCTTCAGGGAGGTTTTTTTTTTTTATGCTGGAAAAACAAAACAAAAAAAACAACGACGCCATAGTAAGTCTTTGACGTGCGATGTCATGTATTGTAACATTACCTACTAAGTCGTCATAATGTACACGTAGATGCGAAAAGGAAAATGGACCTAACCAATTATTATTTGGCCTCTTGGCATAAAAATAAAGACAGTCTATATATATGGCCTCCATTTGGAACGTAAAAACCCAGCATCTATTAAATGCGAAGCATTTCTTAGCGAACTTCGGCGACTTTGAGCGTATCTATCTATCTATCTATCTATCTAGCCGCCTACGACTTTGTGCTCTCCAGGCCGTATCGTTAATGGTATTTATACCAAATTTGGTATGGCATAACATGACTGTATGATGAACATAGATGGCTGGTGATATCATGAAAATCATGACTAGCTTGTCATGAAAAGCATGATTTACATGCCACGCTCATGGCGCGCTCGCGGCCGTTTCGTTAGCTTGATATACACCAAATTTGGGATTGAGTGACATGACTGTATGACGAACATAAAGGCCAAGTTTAATATGGAAATCGTGACATG
Source organism: Rhipicephalus appendiculatus (assembly GCA_030522465.1). Taxonomy (NCBI): domain Eukaryota; kingdom Metazoa; phylum Arthropoda; class Arachnida; order Ixodida; family Ixodidae; genus Rhipicephalus; species Rhipicephalus appendiculatus. The sequence goes on from JALIZH010002041.1 coordinate 8,528, forward strand.
TCACGTGCAACATGACTTGCATGCCATGCTCATGACACTCTCGTGGCCGTTTCGCTAGATATACACCAAGTTTGGTATTGACGGACGTGACTGTATGACGAGAATGAATGACAGGTGGTAATGTGAAAATCATGACCTGCATGTCATATACAACATGATTTACATGCCACGCTCATGGCGCGCTCGCGGCCGTTTCGTTAGCTTGATTTACACCAAATTTGGTATTCAGCGACGTGATTGTATAAAGAACATAAATGCAAAGTGGTAATATGCAAATCATGACATGTCATGTGCAACATGACTTGCATGCCACGCTCATGACACTCTTGTGGCCGTTTCGCCAGCTTGATATACACCAAGTTTTAAGGAGAAAGCCTTCAATGTCTAATGGTCACGTCCGCCCGTCCGTCCGGTCGTCCATCCGTCCCTCCAGCCGTACCCTGGCACAATGCCAGGTGGGCGCCGGGGCGCGCAAAGGGACGCCGGTCGCGTGGAACTCAACAGCGCTCGCGCTTTGCTTGCATAGCGTCGCTTTGCCCGGCGTCTCTAATCATGCAAGGAGGGAGACGCGCTCATCATGTTCCATTCTTACCGACCCCGTCTCAGTGGGCACAGGCATTCGAGGAAAACACTTTGGAATTGACAAAGTGTCCGCCGATTTAAACGCTGGAACGCGGATGGCGTCTGCACGATGCCCAGAGCGCGAGAATGCGAAGGCATGCGAAACGGAGGCCGATTGATGTCGCGTCTCGCTGCGATTCGAGGTAAAAAATTAAGCGAACATAAGTGCCAGGTGGTAACATGGAAATCTTGGCATGCATGTCATCTACAATGCCATTTACTTGCCACGCTCATGGTGCGCTTGCGTCCAGTTCGCTAGCTTGATATACACCAAAATTTGTATTGCGCGACGTGACTGTATGACGAACACAAATGACAGGTCCTAACATGTAAATAATGATGTGACTATTATGTACAGCATGATTTGCTCCTTGCTGGCTGCTTCGCATCACATCGATTCCCACAGTGCGTGGGATCTGCCGGTTTTTTATTAATACGTGTCGTTCGCGCCTAGGAACCAGCTCTCGTTCTCAGGTTGAAATCTCCAGTCTTTCGGAACAGATGTTCACGTTGTTATCGCTGCTTCGAAAGCGGAGAATTTAAGGTCATGATGTAAGCGAGCAACCATTGATGTTCATTTTTCACTCTGCTTAAACGATCGGTATCGCCGGAGGGATCAATTACTTCGCGTTTTTATAGGGACAACATGGGAATTTGGATGAAAATTGCGCGAGAGTTGTCTTGACTGACGAAAAACACTGAGTATCTTCGCAGCTGAGCTTACGCTTATCAAATGAAAAAGTCACAGTTTCACCGCAAGGGTGAAGCAATGAATGCGATAGCAAAAAATTGTAATGTTATACGAAGTGAGGCTGGCAGATAACTCTTTTTGGATCCGATCTCACGCAACTCTAGAAAACGCTTGTTTAAGAGAATTCTCTTCGCGTTGAGAGCGCAGCACGTAGAAGGGTACGCCGGCCCGGCCGCCGAGAAGGGGAGATGAGAAGGGGAGATAAAGCGCGCGCCCGCGCCCGCGCTCGTAAAATCGAACGTCGCCCCCCCCCCCCCCCCGGCCCGCTGTCGGCCGCCGAGAAGGGGAGATAACGCGCGCGCCCCCGCTCGTAAAATCGAAGGTCGCTCGAGGGACCCCCCCCCCCCCCCTCGCGTCTTTTCACGCTCACGAACGACGGGCGGGCCCGGTTATATATATACATATACATATACGGCAAATGACGCCGACGCCGACGCGGACGCCGACGCCGACGGCGAAAACCAGCCGCGAGTGTCCATATAATTGCTATCGTAATAAAAAAAATTAAAAAATAAAATAAATAATAACAATGCGATGGCCAAAAAAGTGGCCATTGATGAACCGGTCTTTTTAGAATGCACATATATACCCCATAAAGTGGACGGGCGGATGACCGCCGCTGTAGCTCAGTGTTAGAACATCGGAAGCGTTATTCGAAGATCGCAGGTTCGGTCCGTGCCGGCGGCAAGTTATCTTTTCGTCCGCTTTTCTTTCTTCACATTTACTTTACAATAACTTCTATTAATAGCCCCTACACTTTCCTTGGCATCATTGTCTGTCATTTGTCATTAATATTGTGTCTAACAAAGAAAACGAGCCCTTAAATTCACACTTCTTTCCTGTAAACAAATCTGAAAGATAAAAATTTTCGCCTTTGGTGCATGATTTTTATTTACTTACTTTTATTGTTACAAAAAAAAAAAAACAGTAGTAACATTGCTGCGTGCAGGAATACAGGCGGACATTCTCAGTTTTTTTTTTTTCACTTCATTTATCGCACTCACCTTCTGCTAGGTGACGCCACCGTCACAGCTTGGGCACGTAAACGCTATCCCGCTAAACAAAAACGCGCTGTCCGCAACGAACGTTTGCGGCACGGTAACGGTATTCACTCGACCCCCGCTAACACGCTAACGATAAAATATAAGTGTCTACTAACACGCTGTGAAATCACACCAGGAGAGAGCAACCGTGTTTTATGACGCGCGCATGACGTAGCTTCTTTCTCCCGTATGATATCTCCCCGTGTAGCTTTCAGCGCGCTCCTCGCCACAAAAGAACAGAGAAAGCAATAAACGCGTCAAACGAATCTCTGTCTTGTGTAGAGACAGCGCCTGTCTCCGTACTTTTTTCTCGTACACCTTACGCTATTTAATGTTATTGAAATTTCAAGCGATCTTCGAGACCCCGAAGGGCCAAATTAAAGTTACGTTTAAAAACTACCCATGGAAAACGGCTGCCTTATCTCGCATGGTGAAGTATCTTATGTACTCAGGATTCTTCGCACGGATGCTGAACCTGTAGGTGATGATTGACTCTTAAAGTATTTCGAAGACAGCATGTTTCTGGGCCGCTTCCACCCACACTTCGTCACAGGTTATAATTTGCGGTGTCAAAAGTCGATGTTTAACTCAAATAAACATTCCAAGAGCGAAACGAAACAAACAATTTAAGCATAAAAGTATCAAATGTTCTAAATTAGAAGTAAATATCAAGAGCAAAAAAATTAAAGAACGGAATAGGAAATAAATAAAGAAAACCACATCAAGGACTAAAAAGGTGCAACGTCCTGTTCATTGAATCTCACTGATTGAATAGTGTGCCAATTTTGTCTTGCGTTGTTTGTTTGTTTGCTCCTTTTCCAAGTTTCTTAAGACTTACGACTGGCACGACATCGTTCAACTTAATGTGTGCCGACCTTTTCCCTCGGCATATTTTTTTTTCCTTTCGAGCACATACTACGCGTCCCCGCTATGTGGTAGTAAAGATAGCGCCGAAATTGCCCTGTGTAACAAATCGTGTGTCAGTAGAAGGCGCCGCAAGAGACGTGCAAAGCGCGTCGATTTATTACCCAGTAGTTCGCACTAATGTGCGCTGCTTTGTGTGACTGAAAAGAGATGGTCTTCAGTGGCAAGATGCTGGCCTCTGGCCACATTGATATCATAGTGAACCATACTACGGTTACTACCGCGCGCACCAAAGGATTGGAATTATACTTTTGAAATCGTTAGCAAGAATCCTATACACTGGCATGTTTCTGATTTTATAAGTCAATGTTTTGTAGCATGATGTTTCAATTCGCTTTTTAATGACCAGTGTTCTCCTATTCGAAACATTTCAGGCCTTTTTTTTTTTATTTATACACGCGTTTTTCATTTTTAATACCGCTTTCCTCTTTTTAATACCACTGGCTAAAACCACGCCACCGTTATATTTGCATACTGCTTGACATGAAATACATTACTATAATGCACGGGATCTGCTGGAACTTTTTCTCTCCTTCTGCAGTTAAGGTCACGTGAGCACAGAGTACGATAGTTTTACTTCTGAATTATCGCGGCTTACCGCAAGCGGGCTCCCTTAGGCGGTCTTAGTCAGTGCGACTGAAATGTTAGTTCAGAGGCTGAAAGGAGAACGCAGAAGGCCTACATTAGTGTGCTTAGGCCGTTAGGCAAGGTATTCTGAGCAAAATAAGCGCAGGAGTACGTAGAAGAAAGGCATTGCAAGCTGAAAAATGGGAGCCGAAGTCAATGATCCAGTGTGATCATTAAAGGGGCGGCGTCCTAGATAATAATAATATCTGGGGTTTAACGTCCCAAAACCACGATATGATTATGAGAGACGCCGTAGTGGAGGGCTCCGGAAATTTCGACCATCTGGTGTTCTTTAACGTGCACTGACATGGCACAGTACACGGGCCTCTACCATTTCGCCTCCATCGAAATGCAACCGCCGCTGTAGCGTCCTAGATAGCCGATCATTGAAAACGGCTCGCATTTTTCAGCTTGCAATGCCTTTCTTCTACGTACTCTTGCGCTTATTTTGCTCAGAATACCTTGCCTAGTTGAAGTAGGTAGTTGAAGTACATTTCTCGATGTAGATGACAATGTTACATGAAGACATCAAAGTTTTGGCGAATTTTGATATGTTAATACCCCATGTTATCTACATAAACTTCATATTTATTGCTATTTTCAGACTACATAGAGCGCTTGGCCAGAGGACTGTGTCTGGCTGCACAGCAAATGGCAGCAACTTTGGCGACAACGCCGGAAATGATTGCGACGTCCATTTCGTACGCCTAATTTAATATATGACAGTGAGCGTCGAATTCTCTGGAATTTCCGAATGGGCGCACGCACCTGCGACAGTAGTTACAACTGAGATGAATGGGCCATGCGAACGTGAACGCCGTCGGTAGCGAGTTTAGTAATTAAGAGGTCGAACAGCGGGGCAGTCTTGAGAGAACGCGTCCTGTGCAACCTTCCGAGAAGCTGCGCAATTTCGCGGCCACTTGACACTCGCAGGATTCTAAGCACGCCGGTATTGATCGAGGCGCGAATGGCTGCCGTAATGAATAACGCGTCTGCCTCTCGTCAGCTCGATGAAGAGGTACTCGCCCGGTGGCACTCCCGAGATGAAAAATGTTCACCTCTTTCAATCTTTCGAACATATATTGTTTCTTTATTCACTCCTTTTTTCTTTCTTCTATCGTGGGATATATGAGAGGAAAGCAATCTGAACTTGCGCGTCCAATTTCGAGTTCAAGTTA
>JALIZH010002044.1:0-5000 GCA_030522465.1 Rhipicephalus appendiculatus
ATATCTCAAGAGCCGGGGCCTGAATGCTCTGAATCGTGCGCAAGTTAGTCTTGTAAGTGCAAACAAGCATGTGAAGCTTACCCGCTGGCTGTATAAGTTCAGAAATCCTCCAGCATGAAATGAGCTAAGGATTTACTATTAGATGCGAAGCATCTTATGGCGGGGGGCTTTGTCCGTCCCTCCCGCGTCCGACGTCCGGTCACTTTCATGAAGTAGGGAAGCCTCCACTATGTGTACCAGAACACTGCAGTACAATAAGGCCGTCAATCACCACCACATTCACCAGAGTCATGGCCGAGAGCAGAGTGGCTGCTTAGCACTCGCTAGGTAGTTGGTGGGTGCAAGCAAAGAATAACACGCACTACCGGTGGTGTCTGTCGCCCAGGTTGAGTCCATTCCTTGATCTTGCTTTCATGTGCTTGCGGGGGGCTTTGTCCGTCCCTCCTTCCCGCGTCTCACACCACCACAGCGCGTGCGCGTCCCCTCACCCCTCTATCTCCTCTCCTGCGCTCCCCCCTTTCTCTCCTCTATGAATCCTCTACTCTACGGAGCGGCGCGCACAGCAGGTGGTCCGACAGCTGCATACTCCACTGGGGGGTGCCGCGTTAGTTCCGCGGTATGAAAATGAAGGAGCGCACGCGCCTCATTCTCTCTCCTGTGCAGCGCCGCGATACGGGAGCGGCGACGTTTCTCCCGCTCAAGCTAACCATCTCCCCGCTTCTTCACATCCACACATGGTTCTCTTTAGCGGGAGATTGGGAATACTTTATTGCTGTTTTGTGCATAGTCAGCGCTTACGGACTTTATTTCTTTTTGCAAGCTGCGGACCATCGTTGATCTTTCCCTGTCAAACTGCTGGCAAAGCCAAATAAAATGTTCGATTTCGCCGGTGTCCCCACAATAGAAACAAAACGGGGAAGCGCGTCGCACAGTCTTGAATTTCAACGTGGAATGGGATCCACTGAAACTTTACATTAAAGCTGTTCATACGCACCGGAAAATTGAACTTATCATTTTTATTAAGGGCCGACGGCAGCGAGGGGAGGAGCGTGCAACAGATTCTCGTGGCATTCCTGCGAGACACTGGGCCGTGTAACACTTGGTGACGGACCCCTATCATTCAGGAGATGCACAGGGACAACACTTGCCGGCCATGTAGGCTAGGCTAACCCTGCCTGTTGCAACATCGCAACCACCACCACCGCTTTATTTCTTCGCTCTGGAATGTGAAGTACGTTCATTTCATTTCATTTATTACACCTTAAAGGCCCGAAGGCATTACATACGTTCAAATAGTGTTCCTTGTACTGGAAGCCAACGTTTTAAGGGCGAAGCTCCTTAGGGTGTGGGTCTGTCCCTCCTCTGTAGTAGTAGTAGTAGTACTGGTAGCAGGTAGCCACGTATAGTGGGATGTATCCACTCCACGTGATAAAGATGACGATGACGCTTGATGACCATGAAGAATAAGCGCGTTCCAGTATAGTGGAATGTACCCACTACACGTGATAACGATGACGATGACGCTGATGACCATGAAGTATAAGCGCGTTCCAGACCACACATTTTCTTTCTGCCATGGATGAAAACGATCATGAACGCGCTCTCGCCTTCGAAAGGCAAAACGGCAACGCCGACAACAAACGTTCCCCTGAGCTTAACGTCATATATGAAGACCCCCGCGTTTGTGTGTCAGGTCTTTGTATGATGATCGAGTGGGCAAAATTTACGGGGATTGACGGTTTACCAAATTACCTCCGGAGCTTCGCCCACTCATCATCATTCACTTCGTGAATATGGCGCGATTTTTTTTCAGCCTCGTCTGCATCATCGCTCTGGACGCGGTTGGTAGTGCCTCATTTTACAGCCAAAGTTGTTATGAGATCACAACAAGGGCCTTTTCTGCGCCGTAGTTGTCCGCCGCTGCCGCCGGTGTCCTTAACCAATATCGCGCGAAATAAAAAAACTAAATAAATCAAAAATACCTAGGACAGAATGGGAATCGAACCCGGGTGCTCTGCGTGGCAGCCCAGTACTCTACCACTGCGTTATACCGGTGCTTGAAACTTCGTTGCAAACTGACCCTATGCAGGCTTCATGTCGGGTCAGGAATGGCGTTAAGATGTGTAATAAAGCGTTTTAGGTCAGTAAAGTAACAACCAGGCGTCTCACAATGCGAATTGTGTAACGAGTGGGTCGTTCAATGCTCCAACCCGCTACAGAAGCGTCAGGCATAATTCTTCATCGTCGTCAGCCACAGCATCAACAAAGTGTAAATAATGCGTTACAAGTGTGTAGCGGGTACCACGCTTTTCCGAAGAATGACGAATAATGGCACAGTGGACGCTTCCCCACTACACAATAATTATGATGATCTATGCCGTAGTGGGGACCATGCAAGTGAGCTTGTAGTAGTTATCCCAAGAGTGTTTAAAAACGGTTCTAGAAAGGCCGCTGTTCCAGCTTTCACTGTGACTGTGGCCTGGCGTTTCTTTTAGGAGCGAAGCTCCTTAGGCCGGCACCCCGCCGTCGCCGTTGAAGCTCCCTGGCACGGTGCCATCTGTGGCGTCTCCTCCTCGCGCGGGAGGATAAATAAGCTTTATGAGTGATGGAACGCCGATGGCGTCTGCACGATGCGCAAAGCGCGAGAATACGAACGCATGCGAAACAGAGGCAGATTAGTCTCCCTCTTTCTTGGGCTCTGCCCTCTCCCCTCAAACCAGCGAACGCGCGAAATCATCGCTTCACCCTGTCGTCCGCCCAGTCGTTGGTCCGTTGCCTTGATAGTGAAACGCCATGCGCGCCGAACACCGCGCGCGTCCCATTTCTAACCCACGTATTCAGAAACGCTCCTTGACTTCACGTGCTAACGCCTTAAGGCAGCGCGTTTGAAACGCGTTTGTGCTGCCTTGGCACCACCTAAAGACAGCGCGTTCGAAACGCGTTTGTGCTGCATTGAAGGCAGTGGCAAGTGAAGTTCAAGTCAGAAACGGAGCTTCACTCATCGGTTGTATTCGTAGTACACGGAACCACTGCCAGTTTTTTTTTTCTCTGAAACTCTGTACCACCTTGAGCATAGTTGAAATTTCACCTCTCCGAGAAAAACTGTGAGCAACTTTTCGCAACTCGCTTAGATCAACATCATCCAACTTTTCAGCCCTCCCAGGGCCTTTTCCGCAAGAACGGTTCAAAGCTAAAAGCCCTGTGCTCACTTTCTCTGTCAGTATTTCTCAGCCATCCTAGCGATGACCATGTTCACACCTGTGTTCGCCCCAAACTCGACGGGAAACTCTTCAAAAATGTTTAACTGTTTATCCGGCTTCGGGAAATCACCGGCATTCTATGGACAGCACACAGGCGGCGCAACCGACTGGGGCGACGCCTTAATGCAGAGAGGTGGCGCATCACCACCTCGCCGCGGGCCTCCACAGCGCAGCGTCTATGCAGGCCTTCTTTATTGGTGCGATAGCGTTAAAGAGCTCGTTTGGCAGAAATTTCGGCGTCCGCATCGCTGATTGTGAGCGAAAAATCGGCGTTGTCCATGAGCGAAATTTCGAGACAGATGCAAATGCAGAAATAACAAAATCTTCTTCAGTTCGAGTGGGACTCGAACCCGGGACTTCTGCTACGCAAAGTGAGAAATTTTCGTGCCAAATACCCTTTTTGGAGGCCACGGTATGCGCGACTTCCAAAAAATCTCGGAGATAATCAAAGGCGCTCTACCGATGCCGCCCGAAAAAGCTATCTGGAGACAGCTGCTACCTGCAATAAAACGCAGTGCTCAGGCATCGCTTAGACAAATCCCAAAGGAAATTCAGCTGGGATTTTTTTAGGGGCGAAGCTCCTTATGCCGTGGGTCGTACGTCCCACGTTTGTAGTAGCCACCTGCGCGATGACGATGACGCTGCCATCACGGCACACCACATGGAATGTGGTGTGCCGTGATGACGATGACGATCGCGATGCCATACAACACATGGCATCGCGATATGGTCTCACATGCACATCGTAACTGCGTAACCAGCACACAGGGAGATACTGCGTAACCAGCAGTATCTCCCTGTGTGATGACGACGACGCTGCCATGACGGCACACCACATGAAATGTACCCACTATGCGTCATAACGATGACGCTGATGACGATGACGATCGCGATGCCATACAACACATGGCATCGCGATATGTTCTCACATGCATATCGTTTGACCACATGCAACCAACCACCATCACGTCTTTGATGATGTACCTCCGGAGCTTCGCCCACTCATCATCATTCACTCCGCGGATATGCTGTCATTTTTTTTTACTTAGCTGCATACGGACGGCATCAAGAAGTACCCATGGAATATTCCAACAGTGATCTGTATTGTCCGTCTAGCGGAGACGTTCCATGAGCTCGAACCAAAATTTTATTTATTTCAGCCTCTCTGAACTGCTGACCAACGTTTCAAATAGTCACAATATATATCCCGTATGCTTTCATTACACACACACACCTATATATATATATATATATATATATATATATATATATATATAGTTACAGTGTACGTGATTTGGGTATGTGCATCTGTGTAGCGGGGGAACAGGGTAGTTGTAGAAGAAGAGGATGTTCGGCTAGTGAAAAAGGTCTTCAGTGCGCGCTCGCTCAACACCTTCCTTCGAGTCTAACGTTACGTCGCGTCTGAATAAACCCTTTCGTAGACGTAACAGAGTGGTGGAGGTGCGGGGTACAACACGTCAACGTACCCCGGAGCCGCAACTGTTTGAACTTCGCCGGAGCCGTCTGCTTGCCGATCTGTCACCGACAACAATCGTCATGCCCCAGGACGAAGGTCAAGACTCAACCACTTCAACCATGTCAAAGTCAACGCCGGCTGCACCTAGGCATCACTACATCGAACCCCGCCCGTTCGCGGAAAGAGCAGGAGAAGATGTTCACGCGTGGCTAACGCATTACAAAAGGGTGAGCCGGTACAACCGCTGGAACTATACCGAACAA
>JALIZH010002044.1:10000-14336 GCA_030522465.1 Rhipicephalus appendiculatus
TGTTTGTAGAATATGATGCATTTGATGTGTACGCGAAGTTGTTTTGTGTTTTTATGAGCAGTTCGTGAATTATTATTACTTCAATTCGGCAAATTGTGGCTCTACTTGGTCACGCATTACCAACGAAGGGACAAAACTATCCATCGTGAAACTCTGAAATCTTCAATATTCAAGCAGCAAGCCCTTTTCTCGGTTTCTATGAAGAGAAAATTGTCTTATCTTTATTAGAAAATTTGCAGGACAGCAGTGAACTTAGCTCATTTTCCTGCTTGCCAGGTTACTGCAAATTCACATTTTTTTTTCTTTTAGATGGTAATTCAATACAAGTATTGCAGATGAGCAGAGCCATACAGTGACTTGTAATTACCAGTATTCCCTATCTTTACGAAGCAGTGCTTGAGACAAAAGATTTTCAATAAATAATAAATCTCGCAAATGTTTTTTGGTGGTGGAGCCATCTGTGCAAAAAAACATCAAGCTCTTTCACGTCAGTTCCAACTTTCGTCAAATGTGGCGCCACAAAACATTTTTAAGCGTGGCAAAGATGGATGGGTTATTTCTTCTGACTGCAGTGTCTGGCTCAGTGGCTTAGCCTAGTCGCCCCTCCAGCTACGCCTTCAAAGTACAATGTAACCCTAAGGGTAGGGTGGCTAGAAGAAAGAAAGAAAGAAAGAAAGAAAGAAAGAAAGAAAGAAAGAAAGAAAGAAAGAAAGAAAGAAAGAAAGAAAGAAAGAAAGAAAGAAAGAAAGAAAGAAAGAAAGAAAGAAAGAAAGAAAGGAAGAAAGGAAGCGTGCCGCACTGTACGTCATGAGTGCACCTGCGAGCTAGCCAGGGGGTTAGGCTATTGTGCTAAGAAGGACTGGAGGTAAGGAAAGATTCCAGAAATAGCTTGGGTCGTACACGTTAGTGCAGAAGCGGTTTTGAAGGGCACACAGAACTTGCCCTTGCCCTCTCCTGCTTCTGTTTGCCAGCAAATGTTTGCCAGCAAACAATTGACACTGAAGAATAGTGTGCGTTCCTTGGCCTACACGTTGAAAACAGCTGGCTTCCTAACAGCTTGCTTTCCAGCAAGAACAATTCCTAAAACTTTTCGCTCCCTGACTGCACCCCTCCACATTCCAGCGAAGGCGCGGGATCAGCACAAAGGGTTTTCAAAACGTACTGCAGAAATGCCACGTCTCATTGCTCGCGCAGGTGCAGTAACTATTTTACAAGCTGCCAACCTGCGAGCGAAAAGTGCGGATTAGCATTGCCACTCGCGCTCAGCAAACCAAATGCCACGTGTCCCGACGCCAACAGAAGTTTTGAAACACGGGATTTTCAGTAGGTCCTCTTGTCGCTGAAAGATGTATTTACCAGCGCAATAATTCCACTCGCATAAAAGTAACCAATCCACTTCCATTTTCCGAATGATCATTGTACGCTCGAAAATCACCGATGTGACTGCCATTTGCTTGCTGCAGCGCACGGCAACCGATCTAGCAGAGAAGTGGCAGATATAAAGCTTGGACAGCTCGAAACAGATAGGCATTTATGCTATATGAACTAATAACCACTACAAAAACTAAACTTAGCAAGCAGTTGTTGACTCATGTAGATCATGTGTTATCTTATTTTCGAGGCACCCTTCACCGACCAGAGCGCGCAACGTAGCTCTGGTCGGTGAATACGCAAGAGGACAGCGAAAAAGGATGCGACAGAATCCACCACGTCTAGCAGCAGCAAAAAGCTAGAAAACAAAAAACGGTCCTTGTCAGGACCAACCTTCTTGATGCTTCGGTGGAGATTTCCCCTACCAGCAAAATTTGCTTGGACCAAGCATGGTAAATCACCAGTGGCCAAGCTGTCCATGATTGGAAAGTTATTGGAGGCCAAGCGAGTTATATGCTTGGCAAGTGTGACAAGCCTACCAGGCCGTGCTTGGCAAATCATTGGAAACACCTCTTTCCATGGTTGGCACTGTAATGGAATACCATGCAATAGCCAAGCATGTTCTTGATATGGGAGCCAAGCATTTTGGCCAATGCAATTTCTGGCTCATTAATTTTAGTTTTTTGTCTTGGCTAGAATTTGATGCCCGGCTACTTTTTTCTAGATTTTTGTCCCCCCTCAACTCCCCCAAATATGCCACAAGGCAAATATTTCTGGTGCTTCAGGTTTATTTTACACTGAATATATACAAGGCAATATGCCATTTTTCTATTCTTTCCTGAACTCTTGCGATTACGAATTGTTTCTTGGGCTTCTGTTGGAGTCCTCCATCAGAGTGGCATGCCTTCTTTGCATATGGGTGCGCCTTCTTGATCTGAAGCGAACATGAGCCACCTTTTTCTTACGTCCGAAACAGCTGCGTCAGTTGTGTTGAACAGGGTACGTCTTTCACCTGTGAAATACAATTAGACAAAAAATCGTGAGCCTCCCTTTTTAGAAAAGTTATCTATTAAGCACTTGCTTTCATCAATTTTCAACAAAACATACAGCAGTCATAAGGCTAATTGGTTATGCATGATCATGAGGATGACAGCAGCTGCACAGACAGGAGAAAAACAACAGTTGATAGGACAGCATGATACATTTCTTTTCCTCTTTCAACTACAAGTTTATTAGTGCAGTAGCTTGCATATTCATGCGAGAACCCTATCAATTACGTACGTAAATGAAAAAAATACACGCACGGTTGAATTTGGAAGGCATGATGATCCCACGACTTCCTTGCATTCGGCTGCACCAGCCTTCATATCTATTTTACCTTGGAAATATGACCGCATGCACAAGTTTATAATTTCTAATTAGTCAATAAAGCGCTGGCATCGACCCTAGATCGCACGGCGCGTCAGCGGACTCTTCCAGATGCGAACGCGAAAGCGCCGCACACGCCGACCACGCGCCACTCGCTGCTACGTGTTACAGGGGCATAGCCTCCTCGATAAATGTAGGTTCCGTACCGCTGGCATCAATGTAGCCGACGCATTTCACTGAAGTATAGACTTATAACACTTTGTCTAGTGCGGCCAATCATCTGATCTGGCCACCGTCATTTGCGAAAATATGCGAAGGCATGGTCATACTGCATACTAAGTCCATTGCGCTTTCGTACAAAACCCAAATGGAACCTCGTATCCACCGCGAGGTAGCAGCTACGGACTGCCTAAGCGTCATCAGCGTCCACAGCCTGCGGCTCGGCAACTGTCTCTCGGACCGTGCAAGGATGTCCGTTCATTTGATTTCATATCGCGAATAGTTTTCCCCCGAAATAAGTATATCGCTCATGAAAAACTAAGGCGAATTGAATCGGTGCCCGAACACAGCACCGAAGAACGTTTCACATATGTCTGGTTTTCGCTGGTAAGATCAGGAAACTACGGCATTTGCAATCACACAAACTGAGAGGAGCTAGGACTACACAGCCACTACTGCCGCTACTTACGCAGTGCCCGCTTCTTAAAACATCCGCTTTTTTCGCCTCCGTGAACTTCATTATCAAATCGTACATAGCATTGAGGGAGCAAGGCAAATAGAGAGACTGCTGAAATTTACTCACCTTCTATTTCAACTTGAATACCAAGCTCATCGCTGCATGGCCAGAGCACACTTCTAACGAACGAACAAGGCGCGAAGACGGCGCGCAGTGATACACGCACTGGAAGAGAGCGTGTATTCGGTGCATGCGAGCACATGCTTAAAGCCACATGACCTGCAATATTTTTTTATGACTTTTGTACTATTACATAAGCGCTTAACAGCCGCTGCCGTTTTGGGAGTTCTCGAAAATTGCCTGTTTGGATGCTTTGGTGAACTATTTTTTTCAGCGCACTAGGGCTGTGCACAGGTCAAACTGCGCCGCGCGCGGGAAAAAGTGTGAAATTTAAACGCGACACTGAGAGCGTGCTAGTGTAGTTTGGATGAAAAGAAAAAGAAGTGAAGTATTCCGCAGAGCAACCAGGGTGAACTGAATTAATGACAGAAAAAAAACGATCGTCCGTGGCTATTCGGTAGCTGTTTGTACGACTTCATGACAAATTGCACCAAAGAAACGGACACATCCGCTCTTCCGCCTCATTTTGTTAACGTTTTGTGCGTGTTCGTGCGCCACGAATTTCCATGGAATAGTATATTACTCAGAAGTGAATATGCTTGATGGCCAAGCAAATTCCGAGAACATTGGCCAGCAACCACGGTATGTTACAGGAAAGCCGTTGGCCTCCATGTTAAATATCGAAGATATTTTCCAAACCTTTTGTTTCGTTATGGTAAGTGAGAAGGGCCGACAACTAAGGGAAACGCACACTTAAAGAACAGATTCGCCTCTTTTCACTACCATCTTGCCCATATTTTG
>JALIZH010002045.1:0-15725 GCA_030522465.1 Rhipicephalus appendiculatus
TGCGTGGGTCTCCGAGGCATGGAGGTCTCTGCCTGAAGAAATGGTGGTGCGCGCATTCAAGAAGTGCTGCATCAGCAACGCTCTCGACGGCACCGAGGACGACATGTTGTGGGGAGGCGGCTAGCGAAAAGCAGTCGTCCTCGGAGGAGAGCTCCGACAGTTCTGAGGACTAAATAAAGTGCATCAGTGAACAGTTCCGTGTTTTTCTTTTTTCTTTTTTTTTGCTGGTCAAGGTAAGGGGGTCGACCTATATTCCGTCTCGACCTATATTCCGCGTTATACGGTAGATGGCTGCAAAGACGGGGTCGGTGTTTAACAATGAGAATCTTGGGAACCTCGCCGATGGCTTATCGGTGGTCGAAAGTGGTGTCTCGGGCAGTCGCCGGAGTGCCGACTCCGTTCGCTGTAATCGATCGGCAGGGCTCAGAGACGTTCGTTGTAAGTGCGATTGTGTGCCATTGAAATAATGTATATTTCCACGGTCACGCGGGAATCGTTCGTTTTAAACGAAAGTTCGTCTTAAGGGGGGACGCGGCTTTCGTATCGCGAAAAAATGGCCAAAAAATCGATTTTTTGAAAATCAAGTTTTCAGTTTCTGGAACCCTTTTTCTATCTGATTCCAAAATATCTACTCTGAAAACCGTGCCGAAGTGCCTCGAAAAATTTGTTACGCCATCCTAGGTGGCGGAAATTACTCTGGAAATCGCGAAAAAACGGCGATTTTCAAAAAATTATAGCTTCGCAATGGCGCGGCCGGGAGCCGTCGTCTTGGGCTCGTCGGAAAGAGCATTTCTCCGTGTTCAAATTCCCCGCTTCAGCTGGCTCCTCCATTCAGAAAGAACCGCGCAAAAAGCAAATACTTGAGAGACGTTACGAGGCCTCCGATTGGCCGCGTCCGCCATGTTGCCCCAGCTCGCCTCGCCATTGGTCCGATGCGCGCTCCGGGAGATGATCGTCTGCTGGTTGTGCGTCGCGAGGACACGGCTGTCGAAAATCGCGCTACTTGGTGACATGTTCACGGCTCGGCGATCACTTAGAATATAATTACCGTAAAAACCCGCGTATAGTCCGGGGTTTTTTTCCAGTTTTTATGATGCAAAATTTCGGCCCCGGACTATTTGCGGATCCCAAGAATTTTCAGCCGAGAACTCACAGTTTCGGTTTCGGCATTGCGCGTTGCTATCATCATCATCATCAGGCCTCTGCGTTGGGTAGCGATGGCGTACATCAAAACGGGCACGATTCTGCGCGGCTACGCTAGGCTACGTGAGGCCCGAGGACCGCGAAAGCAGTATTCGGCTGTCTTTTAAGGGAAGGTCATTTCAGATGCCAAAACCTTCGGCAACTGTGCTGCGGGGCGGCAGTTCGGCGTAGACGAGGGGGGCAGGGTGCTAACCATTCGCGGTTGGGGGGAAACGGAAGGAAGCCCTCTTTGTGTGCCGTGGCCCGAGAAAGTTTCCGGGGGCCGAAAAAATGGAGCGTTTGCCGATGTTGAACGGGAATTCAGACTTCGTTCGGGAGCGACAGAGCGCTGCTGGGGCTTCCGTCGATACTCGTGCTCGACGCTTTTCGGTGTCACCTCCGTGAAGCGGCTGCTGCGTGACTCCCGCACACAGAGCGCGTCGTCAACCCGGGAGGACATCCCGGCTGCAGTCGCTTGATGTGTGCCTAAATAAACCATTTGAGGATGACATGAAGCGCATGTATATGGAGTGGATGAGGTCTGGAGGGCCAGAAGTGACCCCTGCCGCACGGCTGAAACGGGCCTCGCCAGCGATGCTGTGCACATGGATCGTCGAAGCTTCGGTCTGCATTCCCGATGCGCTCGTTCGTGTGCCTTCAAGAAGTGCTCGATTTCAAACGCCCTTGATGGCACTGAAGATGACGTGCTGTGGGAAGACATCTCTGACTAGGGAGTTTCGGAATAAAGTGCGTCAGACGTCGGCAAATTTAGTTTGTTTTGCTCGGGCTATATTAGGGTGAAAACTTTTTTTTCTCTCATTTGCTATCCTTGAAATACACCTCGGACTATATGCGGGTCCGGACTATAAGCGGGTTTTTACGGTACACTTCAGTTAGGAGCTGCAAGCGGATGCGTGACCAGATTACGACGGCGCACCGCGTCGTAGACCGCGCGTCCGACGCTCGGAGTCGTCACTAGGCCTAGCTCCGCTGACGGCGAGACGAACGTTGAACTTTGCGGGCAAGAACAACGCGCTAGCGCACCCGTGGCAGCGTGCTACTTCGCAAGCAACGAAGCAAATCGCTCGCCGGCTCCTCGGGACCGCGAATGGGCATTTTACGCATCGGCAGCGGCACCCACAGTCAAGCTCGCCAGACCCCACGGCCAAGGATTGCTCGGAACAGCGGCTAGCAATTTCGCGCATCGGCACTCGAGAATGCGATCCGAAGCACAGTGCGCGCCGATTTTTCGTCATCGTAGCTACGCATTTCGCACATCATCACCGAACGCCGCCGTCAAGCACATCACACGCCGGCTCCACGGACCTCGGCCCGAGCACTTCGCGATCATAGGGTGCTGTCGATAGGCACTAGTGATGCGATTAAGACGTGTTTCGAGCCGTGCTTGGTATCGCCGCAAGCGTCTATGAATGTTATGAAACAATGAAAGCCTCGTAGATTAGCGTTTCCGCGACCGGCCGTATGATGCATTTCACAGGCTATATGAGGCTGTCATGGTGTGAGCCATTTTCTATCACAATAAAATTATTCAATCATTATTTGTAATCAAAAAACAAGACTATTGATTACTCTAATGAAAGTTTGAACACAAGATGAGGTGTAATCATTTCAGTGTATGGCCTCATTAGATTACAGTATTTTTTTTGTGTTATCTAACACACCACTCCTCCATACAGACAACTTGGTTTGAATTCCATACTTCTTTGTAGATCTAAAAAGGAGGTTATGAAAAAAAGAATGAAAGGGAACAAAGGCACACAAGAGAGGCCACATGTCCAAGAAGTAAAATATCACAAGACAAAACCAGATATCTCAATTTTTAGGTGTTTTATAGAAGTAAAGAGAAGGTGAAACTTCAAACGCAGTTTTCTCAATACTGAAATACGAAAAAAAAGGCATCAAAAGCACACCAAAGCAAGCATCAAATGCCTAAGAGGCCCCACATCACAAAGGACACCAAGAACTATGCTCCTGGTGAATTTTAGATTAGTGGAGGCAAGATGAAACTTCTTGAGCCGTTTTCTCAAAAGTGTCTTTTTGCATGCCTGCCGAGTTCTTGCAGCCACTTTCTTCGTAACCGTTTGGCCTATCTTGACTCTGTTTCTTTTGTCATGTTCCTTAGACCACAATGTATGTCGTGACACGCTTTCTTTCTTAGTTTGATTCTTTATAATTTTCAAGTAGGCAAGGTGAAACTTCTTGAGCCGTTTTCTCAAAAGCGTCTTTTTTGCATGCCTGCCGAGTTCTTGCAGCCATTTTCTTTGTAACCGTTTGGCCTATCTTGTCTCTGTTTCTTTTGTCATGTTCCTTAGACTATAATGTATGTCGTGACATGCTTTCTTTCTTAGTTTGATTCTTTATAATTTTATGATGTGACTAGTTGTTCATCCCTGGAGCGTGCCTAATGTTAAGGTAGCAAAAAGAATCGCAATGCAAGAATTTTGTGTAGTAAAAAAAATAAAGCGGGAATTTCGAGATACTCAGCATGCACTCAGCTGTGCAGCGAATATTCACCTAGCCTTCTAGTGCATTTTTTAAACTTTCCAGGCTTTGTGCGAAATGCTAAAAATTACAAAAAGGAAAAAATTTAATTTAATAAAAAGTTCTAAAGATATCTCTCTGAAACTTCTCTGGAAGCATCAAGGAGACATGCTTAATATTTGTGCCAATTTTCATCAACATCCGTCAAGTTTTAAGAAAGTCGGTCTTCCAAAGCCACGTCCCCCCTTAAGTGGGGCCGTTATATGTGGGCTCGACTGTACCACATTTAATTTCTGCTTTGTGTCATCTTTGCCACAGCGTCTTCATACAGTGGGCGACATGGTGCATTTGGCCGATTGTTTTCGGGTGCTCTGGCGACGCACATTACATTCTACAGGTTCAAATCATGCGCTCTGAATTCGTTTGGCCAGTTCCTTCACTGTACTGCATTCAGCTTGGAGTGCTTTGAGGCATTCTCACCTTCGACCTGACTGAGATCTGGCAATGTTCCGGTCACACGATTCTTGCGGTTTTCATTGTTGGCAGGATGTCAGCAGGAGTGCCAGCACGCATTGCTGGTTTGCAACAACCACAGCTATGACATGCTTTCTCTGGCCCAAATCAAGAGCTGGCTCCGCATTGTTGCAATCTGAGTCAGATCTTGGTAGCAACCAGCTGAATGTACATTTTAAAGAGGCCCTGACACGGTCTTGGCGACATTGTACCAACACAAACACATTTAGCTGGTAAAGCAAGTCGTTAGGATCATTTGCAAGTCTTATTACAAGGCTTTCCACATGTGGATTGCTACAGATTGCTGTGGCTCATTTTTCAAACACCCACTCCCATTGTTCCATTCTACCAGAAGTCTGAAGCTCACCTCAGCTAGTGGGCCACAGTCTCAAAATTCAGTCCTTTGAGGGTTGGGTCAGTGTGAGGGTGATAGAGGGAAGGGGTGTGTAATGACACGCCTGAGGATGACCCAAATGTCAGCTAACGATGCCCTTGCCCACATCTCATATATCCTCTTCAGACCCCGCGTGCATTAAAATGCACATTTGTTCCTTCCCGGTTTAGGAAATTCACGCCGCTATTAAAGCCAACATTCTTGGTGCAATCGCATTCTCGATCATATGGTGTCATCTGATCAGCATTACAGGAAGCGCACTACAGTGCAAGCCATGTTTTCCCCGCTTTGAAACATGGTGTAATTCTCGTCTTCGACGTTCCAGCAACAGCGTCCAACAAAGTCCCAAATTACTCAATAATTATGCAGTCATATTTTTAATTGTTGTTTCAATCTACTTAGGAAGGGTTTAAGAATAATTTCCCCGCATCATGTAACCTTACAGGCGAGTATTTTTGTTATCACAAGCCGTTTTCTTCAAATGTGCATTATAATGCACACTCAGTCTCAATGTGTGCTTTCGCGTGCGTACTCATGCCAGTCTCATGCGCTTGGTATTAAGCTTTTTGGCATTAAGTTTTGGCGTTTGTTTCATCTAGGAAGCTTTGATGAATAGGCAGAACATGTTCTCAAGACAATAACCAGCACTGACCCCTCAGACCTCTAATTGGCTGACGATGAGGCTGTCCTTTGCCCATTACCTAGTGTCGAAAAAAACAGGTGTGGTGCGGAATTTGAACTTGAGCCACCCCAAAAGCTCCTGAAAGCCAAGGTGCCTCCCGAGCCAAAAACTGCGTGAGCAAGCCACATGCCAGAGATTGTAAATCGGGTATCTTCCTCGAGATGCCGCAACTCGGGATGTTCTCAGCGAACAAAGTACCGGTGTAGCATCTTCCTAGGCCTCACATCTATGCGAAACGGCTACAAACAGTTTCACAACAAACAAGAGTGTTTTTCACGAGCAAATGTAACATTTTGTTGTGGGCGAGTGTTATTCGTTTCCTGTGCATTAAGACCCAGTGTGCATTATAATGCACACACTGGTGTGCAAAACCTGTTTGCCGCACAGGCGCAAATTTTTCTCGAGTAATAAAGTATGTGTGTGCATTCCAAAAATGTGTTTTGATTTCACATGTGTGGCCAGAAATTTACCGGGGTCTGAGGAGGATATGGGTCATTTCTGAGGGGTGTTTGGCACCAAGATTCGAGAAACATGTCGATATCTATCTCTAAAATGACTAAAATCTGGCCGCCGATTCTGAAATGTAGAATTTACGTACAGCAGTTTTATGTTTCAACACATGGTGATGGGTGTGTGTCGCCAGTGATGGCTGTGTGTCCAACGAATTGAGGAGGAGGATAACGTACGATTGCCCGTAGCTGCCTTGATACGAAGTGTCACTTAATTTGTGGTGTGAATGATTTGATGATGCTGTAACCTTAGCATGGACAAAATTTCAAAAAACCATTTCAGGATCCGTTCAGTGACCAACTGATGATTAGGGGGGCCAGGAGTTCGGACGTGCTGAATTATCTGGACAGCTTTGCGGCACTGCATAGTGCTCGCATGTGGCAATCATAATTGCTGACACCCCCCACCCGTACAGTACTCATGAATTGATATAGGAGTATATTTAGGGCTAAGTAGTGCACATGTTCTCGTTTCTACAGTCTTCAATTCGGGGCATACTGGTGTAATTTCGACTCGAACACTTAGATCAGAGCCAGCATTACCTTTAAAGACCAGATTCATTGCGACATAACGTGGTTATCCCGAGCAATAGCTTGTACAAGTCATTATACCAAAAAATATGTCGCGATTGAATCGGTGAGGGCTGTACATTAGGTTATTATTCATGCGCAACCTGCGTGCACAGTGTATGCCACCTAGGCAAACCTCATGTCCTTCAAACCATTTATTTTGAGCAACAAGGGCAGTGATTCCACTCCTCTGCGCCAACTGAAGCCAAAGATGCGCCAAATGAGATTTCCTGCGCCATCCTGATAATATCAACGGAAATTGCGCCAAACTGCGCCAAAGTCTCGGATTGGAGGGGGGGGGGGTATATCACCAGCATTTGCAGCGTGTTCTCGGGGCGGCCAAAATGACAACCACGTACCGAGAATTATTCCGCTGAATAAACAGTGGTCGACGCATGCGTCCCCAGTAATCCACGATGCTATGCTCGGTGCCGATGCAGCTTCTGTTGTGCATGTCGGCCCAACGGCAAAACACGCTCTCCGCAGAGGCTCGTAACGTTTTGGCCAATCGGTAGCTTGTAAGTGTGGCGGCGATTCATCGGCGGACGTCGTCCCGTTCCAGAAACTCTGTGATACCTCGTTTCAAGAATTGCACTGCATGAAATTAAAGCAATTTTCACTAATAACTGCACGCGTGCCGCCAGAATGTTTGTCGCGTCTATTTCTGGACATCGCGGAATGAAATCTGGGAACACCATAGGAATAGATACAATGTTACACCTCCGCCCGCGCTTTCCAGGATCAATGCTGATGGTTAAAAAAGATTATAAAATCACGGTATCGCATTCATAGTAAACGAACTCGTTCTTGGGCTAGTTGGTTGCTGATTTCCAAAAAATAATTAGAGCACAAACACGGCACATTCACACACGCCTACACACCCAGGTGCGTGTTTGGTGCCTGGGTGTGTGCGTGTGTGAATGTGCCGTGTGTTTGCCCTCTAATTATTTTTTTGAAAATCGCATTCATCGCTTCGTTCTGGGGGGTGGGAGGCTGCGTCGCTCGAAGGGCGCAGTCGCTGGCGCGCTATCTCGAGGCATGGTGAGACTGCTCGTAATCTTGCTGTGCTTTCAACGCTTACTTCGCGTTTAAAGAACGGACAACACGAAAACCGCTTCGGCACCTGGATTGGCCATATTCCCATTAACCAGCGTTCTGTTTAGTTACGCGAGATCGGGTCCAAAATAGCTGCTGGCCTTGCTTCGTGTAACAATACAATTTGTTAGTTTCGCTTAAGCTCGAAGCAGTGAATGCGATACCAACAAATTGTATTGTTATACGAAGTAAGGCTTGACGTCATCCGCGAGGAGCGCTAGCGGCGGGGTCGCCATTTTGAAAGTCCGAGCACTCGCCGCACGCGCGAAAAGCTTGCTGCACGTGCTGTGTTCTAGATCCGTGACGGCGACTTAGATGACTAGAGACCTCCGGAACACCTCTTACACGCCGATGCACGTACAGCACGGGCGGCGGCGTACGCGGACCTCGAAAATGGCGCGGCGATGGCGTTGCCGCCTTGCGGATCAAGGCTCAGTGGCCGCTCCAGGGAGCGAAGCGCACCGCACAGTCTGTTGGCGCTGAGCACAACGTAGAGCGGTATCACGAGCTGTCTGTGATGCCTGCCGAGCAGCGCGCCAGCGATCGCGACCACGCCCTTAAAGTTAAAGTTCAGGGTTGCTGCTCTAGCGACCTCCCCCCACCGCCCCCCTCCCTTTGCGTTCTTTCATGCTCTGAAGACGGGTGGGGCGTTCCTTTCTGTTTCAGTAGCAATCGATGGCAGGCCTGGCACGCGCGGTGATGTTATCGGATGCGGCCTCCGTGCAACGGAGATAGGTCGGCTCTCTTTATCTCTGCTTCAGCCGCGTTCGTCGGGGCCAAGCCGCGCGCTTTTACCCGAGTGTAAAACGTACGATGCGCGGGGGCAGGGTGTAGCCAGAAATTTTTTTTCGGGGGGCACCACCTTGATTTCGGGGGGTGCACCTCCTTGAAATGGTCATTTTTCCCTATGTATGCCATGGCGAAAAAAAATTTCGGGGGGGGGGGGGGGGGGGGCACGTGCCCGGTGTGCCACCCCCTGGCTCGCCACTGGCGGGGGGATGTTATCGATTTGGACATTACACAAAACATGACGGCGGCGGCAAAGTCGAGAATGTCCATATAATTGCTATCGCAATAAAAACAAAATGGCTGTCGCCTTCGAGTCGTCTTAGGGCGAATGCATAAGGTACCCAGTGAGTTTTATTTTTTTTTAATTTTTGTTTTTGTTTTGCCATGTTTTCTAGAGGGCACTACACAAGGTTTTCGGTGTACAAACAAAATTCCCTAGCCATATACAACTGCACTGCGAAAGGACAACGAAGTTTGTTAAATCATGTAGTCCACCGTTGAACGAACTTCCTGACAAATTCGCGGAAGCTCGATTGAAGCAGATCTCCATATCCGGGGCAACCCTGCGCATGCTCAAATGATAGTCCGGAAGCACTGTGAGAATGCTCTTGCTCCAGCCCAGAGAGGCCTCAGAGAGAGGGAAAGGAGTGTCGGAGGGAGGTTGGCTTTATGAGGCTAGCTATGTGACGTCATGTGACGCCCAGCAGTATAATCGATCCTGAAGAAAAAGAACCTCTCTTTCTCCTTGGAGTTGTCTTAGGGCAATGCATTTGGGACAGTGCGAGTCTTTAGCGTTGAGGCATTGTACGTCGCAGCGATTGTCTACAATGTCTGCTGATTATAAAATACATGTATTTAGAATGTTATTTCATAAAGTACGATTTTATTGAATCGGTATTGTGTTTATATGCTACGAAAATAATCGCTGAACAAGTTGTCCCAAAATGCTCAACCGCATGACGCCCTCATTTCTGCATCATCGAGTGAAATAGGGAGTGTTCCTGAGATGATTGCTTCCATGAGATTTGCAACGAATCGAAATATTTCTAGCTCTTCACAAGAGCCCTAATATAATTATTCAGGTCCTTGAATGTAAATGCAACTTGCTTCTCCAGTGTACTCTAGGATGTTAGTTGCTCCAGATGCTAAATTACCTGCTCCAAAGTGCTCCCAAATGGAAATTTTTGCTGCTCCAAGGTGCTCCAAAATGAAAATTTTGCTGCTCCAAAAATTGCTCCAAATCAGAAGACCTCAGTAGCATCACTGCAAGGGCTTTACAGGCACAGTATAGAGTAAACTTATTTCGCGTTTGGAGATAGTTTGAGAAAGGTTAAAGTGACCTTTCTCTGAAGTTTACATGGTTGGATGTCGACGACTGTCATCCTGTGATGTTCCTTCTTCCTGCGTTGCAGTGATGCGAACACAGGGCAGCTTGCGCGTCATCCTGAACACCAAGGTGTGGTCCGGAATGGTTGTGGAGCACCCCAGTTCAAAGACCGTCCGCACGTCAGGCCATCGACCCCGACGGAATCCGTGTCTACCTCATTCAGGTGAGCAAGTCAACCTGCGACGATCACTTCGGTAGCTTCTCAGTTGGTCATGACCCGCTGTTGTAGCTTAGAGGTGATGGTGTTGCAGAGCAGAGTGCCAGGGCACTGGTTTAGGCAGTCAGGGAGTACGTTAGGCTGTGAAAGACTTGGTCGGGTATACAGCATAGACCGCTTATAACGTAAGTCGCCGGGTCGCGAATATCCGCACTATAAGCGGTACCGCACTATAACCAAAACAACATTTTTAAAAGGCTGCGCGTGCGCAGAACATGACCAAGAAACAGCCGCGCGATTCCGACTATCGGGGCATGCGACAGGGACGTAAGTTTGCATGCGCTTAAGTTTGAAAATGTTGAACGGTTAGCATCCGCGGACCTGCGGTGCCGACATAACGAACGCGAAAAAAAAAAAGCTCCGTAACGGAAAGACGCCAACTAACTTTTCGGAGCTCCTCAGTTATGCGGAGTTTGCCGCGATACCACAATGCAAGAAACTATACGTCAAACGCCAATTGAAGTTTCCGCACGCTTTCGATTTTCCCGGGCGCGTGCGCGATGCCGAAAAACAGTGGCGACCACGAACCGCCACACGAACCGCCACAGGCCCTCATTTTCGTCGAAGATGTAAGGCACCCCTTCTAAATGTAACAAGTGCGAAATGTTCCGTTGACTTGGCACCAAACCGCAACTGTGATAGTCGGCGGCCACCACCGACGAGGCAGCTAGCGTTCGTTAGGCCTAGCGCGTGCGTTGGAATGTGGCATGCCTTCGCAAGACGCTTGCCCAAGAAATGTGGAGATCGGGCGTAGAAGAGATCATTTCCCGCGTGCTACCCTCGGTTTATCTCGTGAGTGCGCAATTATTTTCCTGCATAGAATGAATCAACTAGCCCCTCAAGGCGTCCTGATCAACGAAGTTTCGGTTCGCGGTCGGGAGAACATCCGCCGCAACTATCTTGAAAAAAAGTCTTCCAAGCTTGTGAGTCCGCCTGTTGGTCGTCAAAGGCGAAAGCGCGATCGCGTCTCAAAGCATTGTCACTAGCGCGGTAATCGAATTCGCACGCGCAAAATCTGCGCTCTACGACGACTATTTTCCCGATAGAAAACCGAAGAGACAAACAGCGGTGGACGCGCGGGCGCCCGTTCGTGGCGGGGCGCGCATGGCAGGCGGCCGAATCAAAAGCGGCAGGCTTCCCCGTCGCCTACGCAACCAGTCCCCCATCCACACACCCCGCACCAGCATAGGGCAGCTGCACCCCCCCCCGTAATCGCCCCCCCCCCTTCTTTCTCCACCCTCGCGCCTGGGTCATTCTTTCCGCGTCCCCTCCTTTGTAATGCTGTCGTCGGTCTCCCCGGCCGGCGCACCTGCGCTGATAAGCGCGCTCGTCCCCCTCGCTTCTCCGAGGAGTTGCGGGCAACCGTATTATAACCGGTCTTTCATTTCGGGGGACTGCACAATAAGTGGTATGCGTATGTATGGAGTCCTATGGGAGGGTAAACGGGAGTCAGAAAAAACCGCATTATAGCCGGTCCTGCACTGTAAGCGGTTACGTTATAAATGGTCTGCGCTGTACTTTGCGACTACGTTTTACAGGCTCGTATGTTTAAAGCGGGTGCACATTAACAAGGTTTCAGAGCACTAGGCACAGGCAACTAAGCAACTGCAGTCTATGTGGGAGGTCTGCCTGCTTCCATTCTGACAGTTTAAACCACATGTCTTAAACGTGTGGCCCATGAACCTTTCGCTAGCGGCCTGGCCCGCATTGTCTTTGTCCCAGATTTCTTTTTTTTTGTTTTCTCGTGAGACACCTCATATGGTCATGGTCCGTTGAAACATAACCGTGGAACAAGAGCTTGATATTTCGGAATCGGCGTCCACATTAAAGTCATTCAGGAGATCAGTATAGATCTGTTTCTCACATGCTGACACCAAATTGGTTTCAGAAATGACTCATGTATGACATAGGGGAAAGGCCTTCTTCCAAATTACAAGTTTGCTTACATTTTGTTCTTACTCCCGACTGCTGAAATGCCACCTGCCACGGTGGTCTAGTGGTTATGGTGCTCGACTGCTGACCCACAGGTTACGGGATCGGATCCCGGCCGCGGCGGCAGCATTTTCGAAGGAGGCAAAAATGCTCGAGGCCCGTCTACTTAGATTTAGGTGCACATTAAAGAACACCAGGTGGACGAAATTTCAGGAGCCCTCCATTACGACATCTCTCATAATCATATCGTGGTTTTGGGATGTTAAACTCCATCAATTGTTATGACTGCTGAAACGCCAACTCCCCACCCCCCACCCGTCACCCCTTCCTTTGATCCGATCTTATTCACTGCCCCAGCCCATACGGGAGACTAAATTTTGCAACTGCGGCTCACTAGCTCAGGTGAGTTCGAGGCTCCTGTTTTGAACAATCGGTGCTTGAAATCTTGCATAGGTGTGCCATTTCAAGTCTTCTGGCTCAGCAGCCAGTCCCTTCAGACTTGCAACATCCTTTCGATTAACAGACATTTACGGGAAGTTCTAAGGAATGTAATGCGGATTTCTTGCATGAGAGCCATGGTGTAACTGCATTAAACCTTTTGCTGTTACTAATGTACCGGTACGTTCTCCATTGTGCGTTCAAAAATTCACACCGTAGTGCAAAGCTGGCATGTTTAAAGTAATTTTACTGTTTACCAGTCTCTCTAGAGGCACGTGTTTTTGCCCCTCGCTTTGTTAGTACGCGTATTAAAGAGTGCGGAGCAACTGCCCCCTCCCTTCTTTGCTGGAGGGCATGGTCGCTCGCACATGCTACTTTTTCGGGCTGAGCGACCATGCAGCGCACGTGTGATTACAAGTGTTGTTCTGCCATCAGCCTCAGGTTTGCAGGTCTTTATTCCTTTTATTATTTATTGTATTAGTATTTTTTGTATTCTGTTGCCGTGTGTGTGTGCCTTGGTGCGTCAAGTTCAGGGGTGCGTGCCATTGCCTCTTCAATAGACCGAAATATGACTTGATCGCTGCTTTCGCTCACTCGCCGCTGCCTCACCTGATGCTTCCAGCAGCAAACTAGGTGGTTGTATTCTCTTTCCATCCCTATCTGTTATCTTGACTTTACAACATGCCATTTCCCTGCGCTTCAAGTTTCCCTGGTATTTCCCAAACCAAGCCGACACTGGGGGTGCATCATGGCCAGGAACGCTCGACAGTGATAGGGTTAAAGGGGCCCTGCGACACAAATTTAGCGTGTTGTTTTCATCGCTTCTTCTCGAACTGTGGAATGCACCGATATCGTTGCACGAGTGGCAACGCCAAAAACAATGCTGTTATAATTTTATTTCTACGGAGAAACTACACTGTTTTCGGACTGAAGCGACATACAGCGGCTATTTTTGTGATCAGAAGTGACACTTCACCATGTGGGAGTGACGACATAGGCCGTGCATTTTGATTGGTTCGATGCGATAAGTCGCACGTAATATTGATACGGTCCCAGATAGACCACACTATTGGGCGCTAAAAATGATAAAAACTCTCTCTACACTTCCTCAGATACAAAAGGATTTCTTTTTTTTAAATAGGAAAATGTGAAAACAATTGCAAAACGTTGCTAGGAGCGCTGCACAACAGCCACCACGAGGCGAGTCGTCCGGTACGTCTCTGCAAGAGGTGCGCGGTGATTGGAAGCGGCCTTTGACGTCAGTGGGAGAGTGAAATGCGAAAGGGAACGTTTTTTCTCGTCGTCTGCTCGGGTCTTGAAGTTTGACGGCTTATAACTTCCGTTACCGTTTCCGATTTCGATAATTCTTTTTGCGTTGCTCTCGATATTTGGCACTACACGAATTCCAGCGCTGCAGAATGCAGATGAAAAAGCATCGCAGGGCCCCTTTAATAGAGGCTGTGCCAGCTTAGCAGCTGTTTTCTGCTGTTTTTGCCTGTCTGGCGATATGTGAGGAATTTTGTAGCCCATGCTTTCAAGCACTTCTTGTCTGCGGTACAGTTGGGTCCACTTATATCGATACCGTTTATAACGATGTATCGGATATAACGATGAACAACGATGGCACAGTCCACTTTGGTATGAGTTCTATGGTAAAATAAACTGCTTATTACGATGCTCCTGTGCCGCAATATCGGATATAGCGATTGAATCCGGCTACAGCGCACGCCGAACATGGCTGTCTGCGTCAACCGCGCTGTGCTGCGGACAGTGGTGAGAGCGACGACCCCGACGACGTGGTTGGGCAGCCTACCCAGGTGCTGTCATTGCAAGAGGCCCAACGGATTATAAAATCCCTCCGGGACTTTGTTTCCCACGAAGGACCTCCTGCTCAGCTACGTGGAGCACCTAGATGCTCTTGAGAAAGATGTGCGCCAGCTTCAAGGGAAGCAATCAATGCTGACAGACTACCGTATTCACTCGCATAATAGGCGCACTCGCATAATAGGCGCACCCCCCAGTTTGGTCGCGAGAAATCAGTTTTTTTTTATTTCCGCGCATAATAGGCGCACCCCGAACTTGGCCGTGATCAGTAGTTCTGTACCGTATTTGCATGGTTGCAATTCGACGCCCTCTCATGTTAACTGGAGCAAGGAAAAAGAAAATAAAAAATTGGCCGCATATCTGCGTGCTTCGCTGCAAATGTCGTCGAAAGACGATAGTCTTGTGCCGACCGTACTGCATGAGTACCACAATTTAATACCTGGGCTAGCCGCCGGGCTCGTTTTTCGGACGGTTCCCGGGCACGCTTGAGACGGATGCCAGCGCTTCTCCGCTGAAATTTGGTCGTCGGTCTTTTCTCTGCGTTCTCTGATCATGTCTGGTTGAGTGGATCGTATTTCATCAAGCGGCCATATATGTTTTGCCTTGCCTGAGACAGCGCTTTTCTACGTTGAATCAGCCGCATCTGGCTGGCATTGATAAAACAGAAGAGGACGCCATCTGCAGCGCTATCAGGGAACATCGGTTTGTGTTGAACTATGCTGCTGCCAGGTGGCAGCACTACAGCGTCGAAGTTAAATCACTGGGCGGAGACTTGTTTTATACACAGCGGCGCATTTTCAGCGCCGCGTAATAAACACTAGGATCTTTATAATTACGTATCTATAGATTTTGTTTTAAAGGAACACTGTGAATAGTACTAAGGTATTGATGATGTGCCTCAGATATGCGTAATATTTGATTTTTAATTGCCCACGCTCACCCGTATGAACACATGCTCCTCGGTAAAGATTGGAGGCTGTAAGGCAGGGGCTTAAACTTTGGCCAGCTAGCTGAATCGTGCGACGTGCCGACAAACAGAGAAACAGACCAAAATTTCTCCGTTTAGGTATCCCAAGAAAGACTATCGTCTTTAAAAAGACCGCGGCAGCGCTGCGCCAGCCGCGCGGGCTCCCGCCGGAAAGTGAGGTAACCTTTGCACCGGCGTGGCGCCGGCCGCTTGCCGGCCGAGCGCGCTCCGCGTGGAACGTGCGATCGCGTCCTTATCAAGTGCGCTTCGAGTTTCCTGTTGGGAAAAGCGTCGTCGCGCATTTGCTACCTCGTCCGCAAATTTAAAAGCTTTTCGGCTTTCCGACACAAGCTTTCGCCTTTGCTGCCAATATGCGGACTTGCACAAGCTCGGCGTACTTTTGTCGCCGCTGATTTCCGGCCGCGAACCTTAACATTGTATCACGCGCGCTGCTCTTGAATCAGTGCTTGAGTGCGATCTTTTCTACGCCCAATCTTCATGTTGTCTTGTACGAACTTCCCGCGACAACATGCCGAACCGTACGCTAGGCCTAATCAGCGTTGGTTGCCTTTCGGTGGCGGTCACGGGCGATCAAAGTTACGGTTTTGTACGGAATAAACGTAACTCTTTGCGGTGGCTCCGGTGGCTCCGTGGCTCTACTTGAAGGAAAGGGGTGACGACTGTAACACTCGAATGGTGGTTCGCGATTCGATGTCTTCGACAT
>JALIZH010002046.1:0-15667 GCA_030522465.1 Rhipicephalus appendiculatus
AGTTAATTATATATGATATTTATGTGAAAAAGTGGACGAAAAATTGGGCGACCCTTAAGCTTCGCCTTTAAGAGTTGAACGCGATAGCGATATCCCATCCCTACTGCGTACTTCAATCACTTAGTGCATACTATGTAATGGGTAGTATGCTTTTAAACCAGCAGAAATTATGCGCGGCAAATGTGGGAAATGTTTTCGAACTTGCTATGCACCCACTACGTGGTAAGGGAATACGCGCAGTAAGGTGTGTGCCGTTTGTAATGGGTGGCTGGCTTTAAACTATGGAATCGTTATGATAGTCACATTGTCTGACGCCCGATGGCAATGTACGCTTGTACCACGCAATATTCCTGGGATATTACATGTTATATTGCGACGCCTATATAAAGGACGCTTGCGTTTGCGAAGCATGGATGTTATTTTCACTGCATTTCCAAGCAGAGGAAGTTATTTTCACAGTATTTCCAAGCAGAGGCATGGCTGTGTGGTAGAACACCTGCTTGCCACGCAGACGACCCGGGTTCAATCCTCACTCGGACCCGAAAATTTTTATTATTTATTTTATTTGCATCTTTCTCGATTTTTCGGTCACGGACAAAATGATGATTTTTCGCTCCCAACCAACGACGCCTACGCCTACACCGACGCCGACGCCTGAATTTCTGCGAAACGAGCTCTTTAACGCTATCGCGTTAAAAGACAAGTTGCCGCCGCCAGGCACTGAACCTGCAGCCTTCGGATTATGCGCCTGGTGCCCGTCCACTTTATATCATAATTACTGCAGTACCGTTAAAAGACCACAAATAACGTCTCGTTTACCTTCCTTGGATTCACTGTCTCTTGGCTTTCATTAAGGTTGTGTATAACAAATTAAAAAAAGGAGCCCGTAAACTCTGTTTGGAGAACTGGGCAGCAACATTGTTATGACGCACCTGTGTGCGCAACTTTGCAAATGGTGTGTTCTTTATTATTTTACGTAATTGTTGGGGTTTAACGTCCCAAAACCACGATATGGTTATGAGCGACGCCGTAGTGGAGGGCTACGAAATTTTCGACCACCTTGGGTTCCGTAACGTGCACCTAAGTCTAAGTACACGGGATACATACTACCATGAAACCTAAAAACGTATACTCCCGATGTGCTCCCGATGAAGCCATTCTGTTTATAACAAACCTGGACCTGTGTTTGGCGATGAACACAACGGTATATCTCCGAGTTTTGCTTCGCTTACACAAATTACGGGATTCGAGCCAAGGCAAGTCTTTCTTCGTTAGAATTCTCAGAAGCATTAAAATGACGTATTCTCATTAGCATAAAATTCGGTCCCATGAAGGAACCCCAGCGGCTTTTTAGGCTTTCAGACACTAGTTAAAGGAAACCACAAACAAGCTTTCGTAAAAAAGTGCTAGTCGGTTTTTACAGCGACTGAAGAACAGAATGGAAATTCCGAGAAGGGGAAACTAGCGGCACAGGTTTACTCACGGCGTGCCTGAAGTCATCCTTGGACCTCTTCGCGAACGCAAGCAGAACGCTCACCGGGTCTTCTTCTTCGTCTTCGGCAAGCAGCTGTTATTGTTTGCTTGCGTGGTCGCAACTACTGACGCTTACAGGGGCTGGCGAATAGTATAAGCCGACATTAAGCAAAGTAAAAGCTAGAGTAAGAAAAAACAGTTGTTCACGCTGCTTATGAATACAATGACACAGCAAACTGCTGGTTTTACTATTCATTTTACTCATAGTAACAAAGCTCAGCAGCGACAAAATATTTTGGAATACATGATAAAGGAATTGGTGGTATTCCGAATTACAAAAATATCGGCTGATTAATTTTAACTAGCAAACTAGAGTTTTTAACCAGCACATGCTAACGCGTGAGTCGTACAAGAAAATAGCAAAATATTGCACCCTCGTATCGCCATCCGCCGTAAATACAAACGGAACGCAACCGTAGTTAGAACGTATGAAGATGCGTAATAAAACAGTCTATCGCACAGGAAGCGATACCCGAAGGCAGAAGGCAACCGAAAAGGCGAAAATCGCCGAAGCCATTCGTTCTTGTTAAAGCGAGCTGTGTTCCTCTGACCGCAAGGTGCATAACTAAATTGATCGTGTATGTACTTCATCGCTTCGACATTATGCGCATACGCATAAGTAACACGTTTAGGCGCTAGAGAACCGACGTCGGAGTGCTTGCCCTATATGTCGTTACGATGCTCCCTTGTACTCGACAGTTGCACGTACACAGTGACGATGGAAAGAAGCGCGAACAGGGCGGCATCTGCATTCTCTGCTGTTTCTAATTTCTTTTCAAGCGGTTGAAGCCTGGATGGTAATAAATAGGCACTCGAGTCATCCATGATACAATCAAGGTCCATTCTAGCAACTTTTTATTGCTACAAAGGTCAGAGCGTGATGAAAACAGTGAGACGCGCCATCCCCCCCTATAGAAGCGTACTACTACTTACTTTATTGCGATAGCAATTATATAGAGATTCTCGGTCAATATTTGCCGTTGCCGCCGCCGTCCCCGTCATGTCCCCGATATATATATATATATATATATATATATATATATATATATATATTGTAGTGGAGAAGAGAGACAGCATCGAGTCGGAGCAACAGTAGAAGACGGCTTAGCGATCGAGGGCGTGTGTTTCTTTCGCAAGTCGTCCAGGAGCTTCTCAGTGAGTGCAATATTATTCACCGCTCCACTACGAGCTATCACCCGCAGACAAACGGTTTGACGGAGCGCTTTAACCGCACACTTGGTGATATGCTCTCCATGTATACATATCCGCCGACCATTCTAATTGGGACTTGGTGCTCCCTTTCGTGACGTTTGCCTATAACACGGCCACACAAGCTACTACTGGGTTTTCACCTTTCTTTCTACTGTACGGACGTGAGCCCTCTTCGATGCTTGACACGATACTTACATACCGCCCGGATGCTTCCGAATACCGCCCGGTCTCCGAACTTGTTCAGTGTGCCGAAGAGTGCCGCCAATTAGCACGTTCGTTTACATCCGTCGCACAAGGTCTCCAAAAAGAACGGCTTGACCAGGACAAGCCTGCTCACACCTTCCCTGTAGGCTCATTTGTATGGCTTTCTGTTCCGTGCCAGTCCCCCGGCCTCTGCCGAAAGTTTGCACACAAGTACAATGGTCCGTACCGCATCGTTCAGTGCACGTCGCCGGTCAACTTCGTCGTCGAACCAGTCACACCTTCCGCCGACAGACGATGCCGTGGTCGTGAAACAGTCCACATCAGCCGCTTAAAACCCTGCTATGATCCCCTTGTGCTTGCTTCGCCTTGAGTCGCCAGGATGGCTCCTCTTCACCACCGGGGCAAATGTAGTGGGGAAGAGAGACAGCGTCGAGTCGGAGCAACAGTAGAAGACGACTAAGACGAAGAGCCGAGAGAGCGCGTGACAGTGACTGACGCCCCTGAAATCAGGCCGTTGGTATTCTTCAATAAACCCCCCTTATAATATATATATATATATATATATATATATATATATATATATATATATATATATATATATATATATATATATATATATAAAGACGCAAAGGAGAATAGATCAGAGGAAAAAATCCGAAGCACTCGACCGGGGATTCGAACCAGCGACCCCTCGCTCCGCAACGCGCTGTGTTAGACAACTCATCCACGCGCCATACATGTGCTAATAACGGCGAGCTATTTATATACACTATTTACTGCTGGTGGTACGCAGATCTCGGAGGAGCTTAAGCGTGTTTTTCACCACGCAACGCTCCTATATTTCCTTTCCATTTGAAAACTTCCCTTGAGACGCGCACGAAAAAGTGGCCCCTTTCTGTACCCACTCGTGATCTGGAACGAAAATAAAAGAAAAGAACACCGGGCACACCTTGCGTCAGACGCCACCTCGTGGCAGGAGACGCAGAGGAGTCACTCCACGCGCCGCAGTTTAAAAGAAACAGAAAAAAAATGGGGACCCTTAAGCTTCGCCTTTAAGAGTTGAACGCGATAGCGATATCCTGTACCTAGTGCGTACTTCAATCATTTAGTGCATACTATGTAATGGGTAGCATGCTTTACACCACGAGCAATTATGAGCGGGGAATCTGTTCGAACTTGCTATGCACCCTCTGCGTGGTCTTAAGGGAAAACGCGCAGTAACGTGTGTGCCTTTTGTAATGTGTGGCTGGCTTTGAACCACGATGTCTTCATGATATTCCCATGTTCTGACGCCCGATGGCAATGTAGGCTTGTACCACGCAATATTACTGCGATATAACATGTTGTATTGTGACGCCTGTGTACCGGACGCGTATAGTTTGTAAAGCATGAAGGTTATTTTCACTGCATTTCCAAGCAGGGGAAGTTATTTTCTATGTAATTCCAAGCAGAAGCGTGGCTCTGTGGTATAGAACACCTGCTTGCCACGCAGACGGCGTGGGTTCGATCCTCACTTGGACCCGGAATTTCTTAATATTTATTTTATTTGCATCTTTCTCGATTTTTCGGTCACGGACAAGATAATGATTTCTCGCTCACAACCAACGACGCCGCCGCCGACGCCGGAATTTCTGCGAAACGAGCTATTTAACGCTGTCGCGTTAATATCTAAGAGCGTCGGGTTCTGCATTGTCGAGACTTGCAGCGCGTCGCTCAAACCCAAAGGCATAACAACTGTGACAGTTGTCAGTTCACGCTTGCCCTGTACACCTGTGCGTTCTATTTCTCTATCTTTTCATCCCTTAATCCCTTTCCCCCCAGTGTAGGATAGCAAACCGGACGCGCGTCTGGTTGACCTTCCTGCCTTTCCTTCTTCTTCCTCCTCCCCCCCTCGAGTGTCCTTCTTTGGGCTTCAGCGGCGCGCTGCAAATATCGAGCTGCTTGTTGTTCTTCGTGTGACATTGCTACTTCTTGCTATCGCATTCACTGGTTGGCCCTTGTGACGCTTTGATGACTGTGACGCTTTGATGAGTTTCCTCCCTTTCTGAAATGTGGATGGGCGGAAGAAGTGTGGATGGGCGGAAGAAGCTTTCCAGATCCTTGATTTTTAGGAAATCTGCCTCGAAACAACCGAAAAACAGGGTTTCATTGTGGCGTATGAACCTTCGCTTGCGGATGGCCCTCTTTGCACTACCTAGTTAGCTCCAAGGCTGCGATGAAGGCGCTGGTGGTGGGTTTTTAAGAGCGGAGCTCTTGAAGGGGGCTTTTTTTTTTGCGCCGTGTTGTGCGAACAGGAATTATCATCATCATGAACCGGTACGTGCTCTTCAACTTCTGCTATGGTGGCTAGAGAGGGAGGTGTCAGCATCGGCTGGGCTGCGCCGTTGAAGTCGGTGCGGCACTTTTTCATGACGCCGACAGGTGGCGCGTAGTCGTCTGCGAGAGCCTTTGCGCTGCCCGAACTGCATGAACAGTGCTGGGGCGGATGCAAGAGGCTGCGAGCGCGTGCGACCAGTCGCCGCGACACGACGCATCCGCGCGTCCGCATCGCGCGGGCGGCGCGGGTGCGCGCAGTCATCGCGCGTCTGCAGAAACGCGTTCCTCGGCTGTCTGTGCACACGTGCATCTCTTCGCCGTTCAGTTGGTTCAGTAACCGCGCTGATGCGGCGGCGCTGCTGTCGGCTCCGCGAGCCCATTCGCGCCGCCGAATCATGAAAAAATGCTGCCTCTCAGGCGCGCCGTTGCTCACACCTCCCCCCTCTAGCCACCATACTTCTGCTTCGCTCCCACAACACGCGCACCAATTGGTCCGGCGTGGAATGCAATAACTATAATGGGCGAGTCTACTGCGCGAGTAAAAAATACGTAACGTCACGTAACCACTAGTCAAATGGCTGAAATCACGCAACATCTCGTGACTAAAAATCCTGTTACGTAAGGCAACAACACTAAAACTCACGTAACATGAAGTAACTAAAATTTCGTAACGGATGCAAAAATCAAAACGCAGCGATAACGCCCTTCTCTCGACGGCCTGCATTTGGTGAAAATAAAAGAGCACGGTACGACAGGACCAGTGCTGACTACCAACCGAGATTTATTTGAAGAAAGTGCCTTTCTATAGTGTCACATGTCCCCATAGGTCGGCACTTTAAGGGAGTACTCACTCAAACTCACTCACCACAATTTTTTTCAGCCTTCGCACTCACTCACGTTCACACTCACGTCCACTCACACTCACGAGTACTCACTCATACTCAACTCACCACGTTCAAATGAGTGTGAGTGAGTGTGAGTTGAGTGCACTCATGAGTGAGTGTGCCGAGCTATGCATGTCCCCACCATGAGGACGTCACACGCACAAACCAGTAATAGCAACAATCAGAATGCTATCTTTTTTACAAAACCTGAACCGACGTACAGATATAACAAAACCCGACCCCGCTCAGAGATTATACAGACGCGCATCGTAAATTTCAGTTCACACTAAAAACCATTATCACACTTTTACATGTTGGAGCACACATCGAGCTCTCGTGAGAACACGAACTGCGCATGCTCCTCCTAAACTGCTTAGAAAGCAAGCTATTATGGCGACGAAAACTTGGCAGCCGCAGATCCAGCTTTCACGGACATCGGCGTTTAGTTCGCGTGTCTTCCACCACGTGCCGCATGACTTTTATCTTTTGAATCTCGCGCGAAGTCAAGAGTTGCGTCAAGGCAAGAAAGAAAAGGAAAGAAACAAAAAAGTTCAGAACACACAGCTTCACGACTTGGCGTGGCCTGCCGCGTTCGTTGCTAACGGCGACAAAGATAAGACCGGCGAGCTGCAACGTTAAAATGGCTAGTCATTCCCCGATCCTATGGCAACGACTCGTTTCACGCATCAGAAAAAGAAAACGGTGCCCGACTGCACCGGGAATTCGGAAGGGCAGCCAAACGTATTATTTTATTCCGTTCGCATTTTTTTACAGCAAGTATGTTATGCCCGCCGTTTGTCCGGTTCGCGATGTAGAGAGGAAACCATGATCTTGCCGGCGCGGCCACGTCAAGAAAAATTAAGAACAACTGTGCCTAGTTAAACCAGTGTAACCATAGACAAGCCTTATTAAGCCATGTTGAGCATGGTAAAACCTAATTAACTGCGCATAACTAAGCTAATGAAATCACACCTCAAAAAGCCCTAATTTAGCCGAGCTGAGATTCTCGTGTGCCTAGTAATGCCGAATTTTGTAAGATGCGCCAAGCTTAGCCTAATACTAATTAAGAGTTAATATAACTAGTGGTAGCTCGACTAATTAGCTAATTAAGCTTACCTTGACATGGGATGGAAGCTAATCGAGACCAAGCTTCAAATTTGCAAGTTAGGCCAATTTACCTAATAAAGGTAAGTAAGGTACTTGGTGCTGTGATTGCCAAGCGATTCCCAATGAAACCCGATCGATGCCTATCCGATACTCGTGAATCGCAATGTGATCGCGTGAACACTTCGTGCATGGACGTGTGAATGAACGTGTGCCTAGTCAATTGCCAAGGCGAGTGCCGACCAGCTCTGCTCTGCCCCAGCCTTACGCGACTCAGCGCAAGCTGCGCAAATTTTTTACCATGTTGAAAGGCTCGGCCGATGGCAGATCATGAAGCAGTTGGCGCACATTTAATGACTTGACAGTCGAATGATAGCATTTCGCAATGTTTAGTTCTAGGTTACTTAGCTTGTAGCGTCTGCTTACTTTTCGTCCCCGTGTTTTCCGAGCTTTTTTCTACTGCTTAGGTTTCTCTGGATGCACAGAAAGCTGCTGTACTTCTTATAATAATTGTTGGGGTTTTGCGTCCAAAGAACACGATATGAATGTGAGAGATGCCATAGTGGAGGACCCCCGATAGTTAGACCACGTGGGGTTCTTTAACGTGTACCTAAATCTGAGCACATGGGCTTCCTGCATATTGCGTCCATCAAAATGCAGCCTCCGCGAACTAACATGGTGCTACCAAACGTGTGGTTCAAACTACAAAGTACGGCCGCGGCGGCGCATTTTCGATGGAGGCGAAAATGCTTGAGGCCCATGTGCTTAGATTTAGGTGCACATTAAAGAACTCCCGGTGGTCGAAATGTTGAGAGCCCTCCACTGCGGCGTCTCTCATCATACGGTCGTTTTGAGACGTTGGACCCCAACAATTATTATGACTATTAAAGTACAAAGTAATCGTTCTAGAAGGTCTTCGCTCGCGGTACACACAAATCGGCGCAATAGCACACATGATGACGCACGTGTGCTAGCGCTACAGATTTTCCGGTCACCGGTTCCAAAAACACTACCTAAACATCATCATTCGAACGCCCTGTGGTATGATTTTTTTAATGAACGAAAAATTAATAAGAATAATAATAGTAATATCTGGGGTATTATGTGACAAGACCAGGATATGATGAGGCCCGCGGTATAGGAGAACTCCGGAAATTTTGATCATCTGGCGTTCTTTAAGGTGCTTTGACATCGCACAGTACATGCGGTCCTCTACCATTTCGCCTCCATCGAAATGCGACCACCGCGGCCGGGATCAAACCTGCACCTTTCAGGTCACCAGCCGACCTCCATAGCCGCTATGCCGTCGCGGCGGCATATCTACAGTGTCTCCACAGCCATCATTGTCCCCCATGAAAAAAAAAAAGCATGGAATAAAATTCTAATAAAGAGTCTAAGGCAGGGAGCTACCATCTCTCCAATTCTATTCACCGCGTGTTAACAGGAGGTTGTCAGAGCGTTGGATTGCGGACAGCATGTGATAGCAGTTAAAGGAGAGTAGCTTAGTAACATGCGATTCGCTTGTGATATTGCCATGTTTAGTAACTCGGGAAAACTATTGCAAATCATAATTACTGAATTAGACAGGGAAAGCAGAGCGATGGGTCAGAAAATTAATATGCAGAAAAATAAAGCAATGTTCAGCAGTCTCCGAAGAGAAGAGTGGTTTGCGATGCCTATCAAAACACTGGAAGTGGTAAAGGAATACGTCTGTTTAGGGAAGGTAGTGACCGCAGATACGA
Source organism: Rhipicephalus appendiculatus (assembly GCA_030522465.1). Lineage (NCBI taxonomy): Eukaryota > Metazoa > Arthropoda > Arachnida > Ixodida > Ixodidae > Rhipicephalus > Rhipicephalus appendiculatus. The sequence continues at coordinate 8,996 of JALIZH010002046.1, forward strand.
ACCATGAGAATGAAGTAACCAAAAGTATAAGTATGTTGTAGTGTGCATTTGGCACGTATTCTGAGATAATGATTGCACATGGTGAAACAAGCTCCGTCCTGTGTCCTTTCTAAGTCTTCGTGCATTTCGCGCTTGTTTCACCATGAACCTTTACCAACATGCCCAACTGGCAGTCATCCTTAATGATTGGCAGTTTACCACTATCTCTCAAGAGAAAAGCGAATGGTAATTTACCACTATCTCTCAAGGGAATGCAGCGAGAAGACAAGATAACTGGTGGCAATTGAAAGTAAGAGCCTGCATTCTAACAGAAGGCAAGCGCGCGAACGGGAGGCATAAAGTTAAATTGGCAGGTGAGATTCAGAAGCTGCCGGCGCTAACGTGGGCGCAGCCTGCACATGACCGCGTTGATTGGAGAAACATGGGAGTGGCATATACCGTACAATTAGCGTAGTCATGTTGCATAGTCATGATGATGATCAGACACTTGTGAATCGTGAATGCGAAAGTATCATTTGACGATTCGTACACAGTCTCAAATTTATATATATATATATATATATATATATATATATATATATATATATATATATATATATATATATATATATATATATATATATATATATATATATATATATATATATATATATATATATATACCGGGTGTTCAAAGTTTAGCTTTATGCTTTTCTTAAAATTCGGCACTGGGAAGAACATGAAAACCACCTTTACAGATAACATATATATCCAGGGGGGACACAAAGTGAGAATATAATTATCACTGTCAGGAGCCCAATTAACCCAGATTCAATAATTAACTTTTTAGTGACTGCAGCAAGCAAGCATGTTTATATTAAAAAGTTGAAGAGAGTCGCGTTTATTCACAGTTCTATTTGGAAGAATTTTTCTAAAATGTCTGTGCTCCGAGATATCCCGCTGCAAAGTTTAATTGATTACGCATGCAGGGCGCTGTGGATCAGCGCAATGTTCCTCCCCGATGTGACGAACAGTCATTGCTTGCTATCGCCAGCCAGTAGCAAAAGGGTAACCGTTATCATCTTTGCCTGTGCCTTCGACCCGTTATCAGACTAAACGACGCACGCACCTGCCACGGCCCACCGGGGGAGGAGTTTGCGCCACCACTGACTGTCTTGCATGCGTAATCAGGTAAACCACAATTAAACTTTGCAGCGGGATATCTCGGAGCACAGACATGCTAGAAGAATTCTTCCAAGTGGAACTGTGTATAAATGCGACTGCCTCAAACTTTTCAATACAAACATGCTTTCTTGCTGCAATCACTAAAAAGTTAATTATTGAATATGAGTTAATTGGGCACCTGAAAGCGATAATTATTGTCTCATTGCGTGTGCCCCTGGATGTATAAGTTATCTGCAAAGGTGGTTTTCACGTTCTTCCCAGTGCTGAATTTTAATAAAACTATAGAGCTTAACTTTGAACACCCGGTATAATGTATTTTTACAACGCCAAAAGTGTGTCAAGAAGCCAATCAGGTTTCGCCTTAGCGAAGTATATGGGGCAGCGCTAGCACGCATACAAGGACGAGAAAAGACAGGACATGCGCTGACAAGACACAGACAGCGCATGTCCTGTGTTTTCTCGTCCTTGTATTCGTTCTCGCGCTGCCCCATATACTGCACTATGAAACCTAACCAACTAGCCCACTTTTCCGTTATTCGCCTTAGCGTTTTTAGTGAGTGTAACACGTGCTTAGGTTTTATTTATTTATTTATTTATTTATTTATTTATTTATTTATTTATTTATTTATCTCAAATGCACTCAAGCACTTGGGCATTCTAGAGGGGAGTACGGTACATGTGTACAACAATAAGAAGAATACCGATGTTTCAGCGAACACTTTCAAAAACATTTAAAGGTTGGCTGTTAGGTATTGTACAATTCTAGCTCGTCAGCTGGTTTACGAGAAGAGGCTGAAATTACTACACAAAAAATTGAAAGGCTTAGTCCACTATCTAACGAAAATTTACTAATTGTGATCTTAACTAATTGAATTATCGCCCACATTTCAATTCCCATTGTTTAGTCGTGGAGTTCTCAAGGCAACCTGGAACGAATTTTTATGATGCCACTAGTTTCGAGGTATTACCTAATTCGTGAACATTACAGAGAAAGGCATTGCCATTCGAATTATATTCTTAACAAAACATCCTTTCATGTCTTGAAGCCCAACATTAAGTCTAAGACGATGTATTTCTTCGACACTGATCTCCACGCTCCTTAGCCTAAGTGCGCATATCGTGTGCCAGCCACAGTGCGTCGCAACATCGCACAAGTGACACGGCTCAACACGGCGTCATACAGACCTCGAACTGCCGATGGGTCTCACCGATCGATATTGTAAAAAAAAAAAGAAAAAAAAAAAAAAGACGGCTTAATTGCCTAGTTTTTGCGTAGACTATGGCTTGCTGAACATGATCACACGTAAGGACATCTATCCCTATAGCCACTAATAGACGACGCCGCGACTGCTGGCATGGAGCATAGCTTTTCTCTCTCTCTCTCTCTCTATTCGTTGGACCTGCGCTCCGGCTGCTTGCAGCCCGATGGCTGAACTTGACCACCGCTAACCAGCCTTCGTTAGATTCGATGGCTTATATGAATTTATTGTGACGTGATTCCGGCTGTGCAACGCGCTTGCAACATTTGAACGCATGATCGGCATCCTTCGCGGCTTCAAGTGGCAGACGAATCTCTACTACCTGGATGGTACTCTGATATTTTCAGACGGCTTTCAACACATCTACAAAAGGACGTAGCTGTCGGCACTAGTATCAGCTCTAATGGCATTGAGGTAAACTTAAAGAAGTGTTGCTTTGGCGTACGAAAGCTGCTTATTCTGGGCCGTCTTCTTCCGAGATGGCGTCCTTCCGGATCCCACGACACTTCGTGCTGCTGCTTCGTTTCCTAAACTGGCAATGAAATACCTTCGCAGCTCTCTATGCCTTTGATTTTATTTTACACGTTTCATTCGCCGCTTCCCCGCAATTATAGCGCATTTCACAGACCTCCGCTGCGGCTGCGACCTTTGAGCGAAGTCACATATGGCGATGCATCCAGAAAACTCCGATGAATTCTTACTTCGCCTCCAATCTTGCGACATTTTGATTTGCTCGCCCCATATGAGAGAGAGAGAAGTTTATTATGAAAGAAAAGCTGAGAGCACCCAAAATGAAATTGACAAGGACACTAGCGGCGTTGTGTTCGGCGCTGTGCTTGCCCAGCGTAAACGCGGATTTGACGAGTTAGTTGTTGCTTACAGTGTTGCCGTTGGTGGCTACTTTGCGCCAAAGTGGCTACTTTTGGACCCCGTTGGCGACGAAAATTTCCAGTTGGCGCCATGGCTCTTTTTTAAACTTGTGGTTTTACTTATTCAAAATAGTTTTATTTATTCATCAATAGTAAAGACTTGATAATAGCGCTTCTGTTCTGTTTGGCGAGAAATTCGGCGATAGGATCAAATGTCATGGCTGCTTTGGCTACTTTTGGCGTGAGTTCTGGCGCCTTTTCGTGTCACACCCAACGGAAACCCTGGTTGTTTATGCCAGCCATGCACCTACCAAAGCACGCACAAGCATACATAAAGTACGGTTGAACCCCGTAACCCCCCCCCCCCTGCATCCGCCGATCAATACACATTCTAGCGGCGGTCTTCTTGTCCATCTACGACGCGTTCCCGCTGTAGCCGTCACCGACATGCCTGTGCAGTGGCGCAAAAACCCCTGCGTTGCTTCCCCTATGGTCTTGTTGCGTGAAGCAACGTCACCTACCATCCCTAGAGAAATAAGTCATCAAACACACCATTTCATTCGTCGTGACAGTTGATCGACCATCACAACTACCTCTATGATGGACGCAAATCGCTCTTATTCCGCGCCATCTACGTTAAGACATATGCGCCACCTTAAACGCTGACTCACAGTGTGCACATGCCGAAGGGTTGAAGATTTGCACTTTCCTCCAGCTCTGCTACTATCAACGCAGAATGTACCGCTTCTTACACCGCTACATTTGTTGCGCGCGCAGCGCCACACGAATCCCCCCTTGCCATTTCCCTGCTCCGTAACAACCACTGACTTGCCCTCTCCGTCCCTTGGACTTCGCCGGTGTTGATTTGTATGGACTTCTTTCCATCACTCCTGCTGCCAACCGACAGATAATTGTTGCCATCGATTACACGCTAAGCAGATACTTCACTATTGCCATCTGCATCGGCTAGCAATGTTGCCTCTCATTTCACACCGCGTCATTCTACAGCACGGCGCACTACGTGAGCCGCGCATCGTCTGAAGGACGTGTATTTCGGTCGTCGTCAAGAAATTCTAGAGGAGTGCAAGGTCTTTCACCACACGACCACATCTTACAATTATAAAACGAATGGTTTAACAGAAATATTTAATCGAACATCAGGTGATGTGCTGACAATGTACGTCACTTCCGGTTACTGAGACTGGAACCGTGTCATTCTCTTCGTGACGTACGCCCAAAACACTGCTACGCAGACCACGAAAGGACTCTCTCCTGTCTTCTACCTATAAGGACTCGAGCCCTCCTGCACGTTATGCGCAATACCTCCTTGCCACGCTTATGTGAGTGAGTCGACGGCAGTTCCCAAGCTGCTAAGCGCTGAAGAGGGTCGCCAGAGTGCCCGATGTCACTCCACTTATGGCAAGCAGCGCCAAATACACCATCGAGATGTCTCGAAGCCTTTTAGCGTCGTATTCCCGGGACTGACTTGTGTGGATAAACGGCCAAGGTTATCATCAACTTGTGTGGCTCTGGATTCCTCGAGCTAGCCCCGGTCGGTCAACGAAACTTCTTTCGAAGTACCGCGGCCCGTCCCGTATGGTCTAACAAGCCGCGTACTTGATGTCCGGCGTCAAGCCACTTGAGCTTTCTTCTAATCTAGTAATCAACAATGTCGAGGCATGAGATTGCGCAATGGACCTGCTAAAGCCTTACTATCTCAGTGCCGTGGTATACTGCCTGTAATTCGCCAGGATGTCTCTGTTTCGGAAGGGAAGTAAACAGAGAGTTTTAGAACACCGCACGCAAAGCTTGCCGGCATTGCGGGCGTAGCGTTAGCGTTCGTCACTTAACGGGAGTCCGCAAGAGGCTAGCGTACGACGCATGCGCAACGCAAACGCAAAGCTTCGCGTACGCTGTTCTAAAACTCTCTAAAAGCGGCACTGCTTGCAGAAGCAGAGAACGCTGCTTATGTAGAAAGAAAAGAAGACGATTCGGCAACGCGAGCTTTGCGCTGGTTCTGCCATTGCTGCTCAGTCTCCAATAGTATAGTGCTTATTTAAAACGCTTCATTACACTATCAATAGCTTCTATCATGCTTTCCTTGGATTCAATATGTGTTGCCTTATTGAGGCTGTGGTTAACTGAAATAGGCCCTTGGTTCCCCCTTCCTTTGTTGTTTAGATAATGGGTTGCGTAATAAGAAATACTAAAACATGAGAACTTTACTTGCTCCATATCTAGAAGCGAAACCGGCTCTGTAGCAAATATTCTGCTTGCAACACTTTAGCGAAAAAACAAGAAACTAAATCTTCAGCAATGACGCACTAGTAATATTAATTGCTGGAACTTTACACGCCAAAACTACGATATGTTTATGAGCCGCGCCGTAGATGAGGTCTGGACTGGAAAAATGATGTCCTACAGCACGCGCTTAGCGCTTAGCGGGCGTCCCCCATTCCCTGTCGCGGCAGAAGAGTGTGCCGGAAATTTCGACCACCTGGGGTTCTTTAACGTGAATTTACATCTACGTACAGCATCAAAATCCAAGTACTAGTGGATTTTCGCCTCGTTCGAAAATGCTAGAGCCGCGGCCACGATCAAACCGGTGCCCTTCGGGCCGGTAGCCGAGCACCGTAACCACTGACAGCAATTCTGTGAAAAAAAAAAAAAAAAAAACGAAAAATATTACTGCGATTTGAACCCGTGCCGCATTCACCGCGCGTGAGTCGCTAGAACAGGCGCTCAACCATCTAGGCCACAACACACACCGGTCGCGGGGCGGTAAAATGGGTCTTATCAGGATCCAATGGTCGAAGACGCGAGTCGAAGACGCGACTGTGTTGTAGAAAACTTCATTTTGGAACGTGTTTTTCTTCCCACAGAAACATGATTGCGGCCTCAAATGAAAGCTTCGTCTCCGTACTACTCAGATCTCCGGGAAATTTGCAGGATTCCGTCTAGTTTTTTTCAGACGGCCCGTTTTTGTCCCGAAAAACGAGGCGTGATTTCGGCCGCTTCCATAGGACCCCATTGTTTAAACTTTAGTCGTCGTGGGAACAGAATGTGAAGTCCCGATGTTAACGATGCTGCATTTGTTAAGTGCGGTACAGCTCCTAGAAGGTGCCCCTTTAAGAAGTTTTGGAAATTGAGCCTCTACGATTTTTTTATCGTCGAAAAATGACTCTGTCCCATTGAAAACGGGGGAGAGCTTCCAGTAGTGGCCGCTAGGAGCGCTGATCATTCAATGTCCCCGAAAGCTGGATCTGATTACGAAGATGAAGCAGCAGCAAAACCGTAAGAACGAAGGTGCTCTGTCAAGAGATGATTAATAATGAAACCCAGCCCTGTCTAATAAAAACCTGAACTTGGGCGTTATTTAT